>PPKI02000066.1:0-65680 GCA_003707645.2 Ogataea trehalophila
AAATGATTATCAATACCTAAAACTGAAAACAAAAAAAAAAAAAAAAAAAAACAAAAGATTTAGCAAAAGGCAGATCAATAGGTTTATATATTAACCCATTCCTAATAAAAACAGCAGATATAATATTAGATTGATCTAAAAGTTTGTTTCTTTTTGATTGATTTGATCACCGAGATCACAAGGCTTTTATTGTGTCAAAAGCCTTGTGTGTTCATCATGCTCCCTTTTGCTTCTTATAACCAGCCCCCTCCCTCTTCATTTCATTTCCCATATCACTGGTTCAATCACCGAAACAATAGTTCATGAGGTAAAGTGGCGCGTATGTAACTAATTATATTTCCTACCTAAGTAAAACGTAAACACATAGAGCAGAGCGACTAATTTAATTTTGGGACACTGAGAATCAAAGATAAAGAAGAAAAAAGATGGCTTGTTTTCTTGAAAAATATACTGTTGCATAATAGTTTTAATTTTGAATTGGATTTCTTCCTTTATAATTCAAGTTGATCCGGTTTAAATTTATCAATCGACCGGATTATTCTACTTGTTACACAAAGTTACAGTGAGTCATGCTATTGATTGTTATGATCAATCATTGTTGCCGAAGGGAATGGTTTTATTCGGTGTTATAAGGCTGATAATTAGGAAATTACTTAGGTTTGTGTAATTTTTTGTTTGCAGTTGTGTTTTGATTATTTCAATATTATCTGGATATTGTATAGATATATATATATATATATACTTACTTCTATAATTAGAAAATTCGAGACGAAGAAGAGCTGATTTCTTTGAGGTTTTCTAAATTTCGAGGCGAAGTACAAAAAAAAAGCATGAATCTCGGACCAGTTGTGAATTTTTGAGGTTTGGGGAAACCAGAAATTTGATTACTATTTTTAAATCATCTACCTATATCTATTATGGTTTCAGCTTGTACGTAAGCAAGCAATCCTGAGAAGGCTGATGGAAAGATTCTGGATCAAATATGATTGATAGAGGTGATATAAACTTATCAAGCTTATATCGAGTCCCCTAGGTTCATTTCGCCATTGACCAAATTGCAAATCCTTGACAAGATAGTTTTGGTTGTAAATTTTCCCGCCAAGGCTGATTGACTGTATAAGCTTGTATAAGGATGCAGATAGATATATACTTCAGTGATTCCAGCTAATGTGGGGTTTTATCAACGTTTCCTATTACGCTAGTAGATGGATAAATACAACTTTGTAATTTCTCTCTAGATAACCTATGTATTTATACGTATGTGTTTGTAGCGGTCTCTTTTACTTAGTATAGCTCACACACTCACTGTTGCACGCTATCGATTGATTAGTCTCGATATTAAAACAAATACAAGGATCATCCTTGAATGTATAAGAATTAACACTTGATAAGTGTGGTTTATTTTCCGTGGCAGGATTGACTTGACAGCGTAGTATATATGTATATATACAGGGTACTAAATTGCAAAAGCGAGTTTGAAAAATCCATCACCATGCATTAGCCTCATAGCGAATTTTGTCGTATCACAAAAGTTTTCTTAAATTTGTCGAATTTAGAAAGTCTAGACACTGAATAACTCATTACATTACTTGAACTGGACAGATTGGCTGATTCTATTTAAATAATTAAAACAGTACAAAGAAAAAAGCCCCATTCAACACACAAACCTTGGGTCTATGTTTATTGAATTAATTAAAAGAAGAGAGGTTATTATTGTTGACAAACACGCCAAAAACCGTGTTTTAGTTTTAAATTACATACAGTAAGTAGTGCAATCAGTCAGAGTATACATAAATTTGTTAATTGAAAAATAAATAAATAGGCAAAATGTGAAACACGATCCGGATCGCGTTTGTGGAACGCGTAATATTATATAATATTTTTTCTGGGCAAGAAAAGCCAAGAGATCCAGCACGCAGCACACGTATTTTGTATGTTTTTTCGTGGAGGCAAAACGCGGTGGGCTAGTAGAGAAAAAGGTATATATCTATCTAATCTACTAGGACGAAGACCCAGAACCAGAATCAGGGGAAGGGGGCATAATTAATAAAGGTTGATTATACAGAGATAGGATAGGAACGGACAACATAATATTAATTAGCTTGGAAACTTTTCTTGTTTCATGTTTTACAACGTTCATGTGATGGGTTGGCACACATGTTTACTGCTATGTACCATAATCAAAAGGAACTGAAACACACACTACACACAAAGAATGGCTGTTCTTTAGCAAGTTTGTGATATAAGAATGATTATATAATTTATATAGATATATATGAACTATTTCAAGCTTGTGACCCTTTTTTTAATTACTTACTGTATTAGGTTTAAAGTAAATAAAATGTATGCTTTGCTTTGTATGTGGGAAATTAAAACCCAACCCAGCCATTGATTGATTGCTAAATGATCTACAAAGATCATCGAGATCGGAGAGTTAATTGCCACTGTTGACAGTTATCCAAATAGGGCAGTTTCTTTTAAAAAATTAATAAGTACTACTATTATACACACAATCGAATCGCGTGGTTGAAAGAAAAAATCCCAACCAATTTCTCTTCTTGCCCCTGCCAAATAAAACTCTTTGCTCTCCTCTTATTTTCAAACCCCCCCCCCCAGCCCCCGGCGCGACACCACGCGCTAAAAATAGAATTCCTCAAGTCCCGCCATAAACCTTCTCCTGTGCCTTATTGTGAGAGAGAAAGAGCATTTTGGAAAAATAAACAGGCACCTCTCCCAATCCCATCCATTAATTACCATTCTGATTCAAAACTCATCATCCCTCGGGTCCTTGATCTATAAATACCCTTCATATTCCACCCTTTTCTCAAATCAGTTTTATTTCATCTTAAATCAAAAAAATTATTAATCTATTCAATTAATTCAATCACACCACAAACAAAAAAACCCTACATATACACAACACATACACATATTACTAAAATGACTACTTCTTACTCCTTAGTTCAAACCCAAAACGTTGCTGCTCATTCTGCTCAAGCTTCTTCTTCCGGTGCTCAAGCTTCCTCTTCTGTTGGTTCTTTATCCTCTTCTGCTTCAACTGCTTCTTCTGGTGCTGACAGATTAATGGCTCCAGTCTCATACACCGGTTCTAACTCAAAGTTGGTTGGTTTGTTCGCTGGTTTAGTCACTTTAGGTGCCGTTGTTTCTGCTTTATAAGTTTTCTTTATTACAAAGTTTGATTTCGAAATCCAATTCACATTAATAAAAAGAAAATAAAAATAAAAACCAATCATTCATAGAGATTTATGATCCTACCATTACGTTTTTTTTTACAAAAAAAAGACCTTTCTTTTCTCCCTGCTTTCCATTTTTACTCCCTCTTGTTCTATTTAATTTGCATTTTGATATGTTTCTTTTTTTGCGTGGGCTTTAACTTTTTATATTACAACTGTTTTTTTAAATATTTATTCTTCATTTTTTTTTCCTTGTCCTCAACAAGTTCTTCTACACTGGTATTATTAATGAAATAGTTACAAAAGACTTAAGTGTCGCCTTTAGTTTATTTACTTGTTATTACCGTAATTCAGTAAAATTCAATATAGTTCACTGAATAAAATACACTAGAACTTGAACCATTCTTCCACTTACTGCAAGCAAACAAGCAAATAACCATACAAAAGATACTCTTGCCTTAACATTAGTGAAAAGTATCTGAATACGGGATCTTTTTTTTAAAAGTATTTTTAAACCGCTGTGCGCCGCGCGCCCCGTTCCGTGTTTTTCTTTGTTTTTTTTTCTTAACAGGTGCCATTTTTTAATACAATTTAAGCTCAATTAGGAATAAATTAATAGTTAACTTCATAATAGAAACAACATATATACAAACACATGCACCTATTGTTGAAAAACAAGCAGTTGTTGAAATTCATCTCGGATTCTTTTTCTCAATACAAGAATCAAATAACTGTAAACTAACACAAGAATCGTTCAATCCAGTACTTGGACTTGAATCTTCAATTAACTCAAATGATTTGAAATTAAACTTGACTAAATAGTTACAACCACTAACACCGTTCAAACCACCATCCACTAAATAGTACCGTTTGTCTCTTTCAATTAAAGTATCTCTCAAATGTTCAAATTGTGTACTGTTTAATAAGAATTTTAATTTGTTGTTATAATTAGGGGGATTCACATTCATCAACCCACCCGCGCCGCCGGCACCGCCGGCACCACCGCCTCCAATGGTTGATGTACTTGTTGGAATGGTAGTTGCCGCTGCTGCTGTTGTTGTACTATTAGTAGCCACACCGTATGTATTGCTATTCGTTCTGTCTAGCATCGAAGGATATGATTGCGTTGCTGCTTGAGGCGGTGGTGGGGGCATTGGAGAGTTTCCAGGGGCCAAAAATGAAGTTGATGTTGGTGTTCCTTTGCTCAGTGATAATGAGGTTATATGACCAGCAGCTGGTGTACTGATAGAGTGGGATGATGATGACGAAGCTGGTTGTGGTTGTTGTTGTTGTTGTTGCTGTTGTTGTTGCAACTGCTGTTTGGATAGTGATTCGGAAATAAGAATCTTGATTGAGATTAAAATATCGTAAAGTAAGTTCTTTAGTTTGTAATGCTTGTCCATCACCCTATGGTTGAACAATTTGGTCAAGTTCATTAGAAACACATCCCTTTGTAAATTGACAGATCTTTTAATGATTAACTCAACAAGGAAGTGTTTATGAATCAAAATGATCCTGGAGAGTAATATAATTGACGTTTCTAAATCTCTAATTTGTCCTGTTGACTGTCTGTTGTTCCTGTTATGCTCTAAACTTGAACAGAAATACATCAGTTTCTCTAAAGACAAGTTCAATGAAAACACTAATGAATCACTTAACGGTAAAACCGTTGAACTGTAATCTTTCAACCTTGAACAACTGGAAATAATATCAATTAAAAACTTGGTCAAATTCTCACCATTGATAGCCAACTTAGGGAACGTTTCAGACCCAAAATAAATCTCTTCACAGCAATACAAAATCTTCAACTTTAGTTTATTATCAATAAACTCAAACAATTCGCCAATTAAATAAAACTCATCTTCTTTTTCATGCAATTGACCCAATATACCAACGATAATATCGGATATCCGACCACTCAATTCAAAATCACCGTTGATTTCTTCTAATTCTTCCTCAAACAAAATCTTGAACAAGAGCTGAGATATTTGTAAATTGAAGTAATTCAATTTCTTAATCAACTCCATGTATACCTCGCCGCCGTTTAATCCAGTGTCTTTAACGTCCAACATAAACATAAACAAATCCTTAACATCGGATTTGTTGATATCTGTACCATAGAAGAAATCAACAAATAGGTTCATACTGCTTGATGCCAAGTACCATATCGAACCAACGACAAGATCGTTTAGTTTACTGTTTGTCTTGTTTTCTCGTTTATGCATCATCATTTGACGGCCATCAACGTCATCGTCATCATCACCAACACCAACAACGTTTCCGCCACCAACAACAACAACTGCGCTCCCGTTATTGAACGTTGATGGTGGTGTTTGAGCCACTGAAACGTTGCTTAGATCATGTAACGAGTTCATGACATCAACAGAAACAACGTCATCAACACCAACACCAACGTTCACCATGTCAACGTCATTTGCTGAAGATGCAGTCTTTGCCATCATTGGTGTCGTTCTTTGTTTTTTGAAGATTATTGAAAGGAAACGGAAGTATTCTGTTGGGTTCTCCTGTCTATATTTCTTCTTTTCGGTTTTCAGAAGTATCAATTCGTAATCTTCTAACTCTGCTTCTATTTGTGCATTGAACAACAAATCCCAAATTAATTTCTCACTACTATTTGTTGAAAATTCGTCTTTGCTGCTGTTATTAATAAATATATTAACAGCAGTTCGTAAATCAATAAAATTCTTGGTAATCAACTTTAAAACAAATTTCAAACTCATTGCGTACTCAAGGGATAAAGTGGGTAAAATTAACCTCTTCAAATTCAGCACCAACACATTCTGGAAATCGTCAGGTTTCCAGTTCTGTAACACTTTCAACAACTTGATGATCAATGGATGACTATAACTGTTGAAACCTTTAATTAAATTCCAGTACTGGCTAATGGTTTGGTTTAAATGGTGAGAATATTCAGCAGCATTGGTTAGTCTCTCAAATGAAATCACTCCTAATTGATTCAATTCATCGATTGAAAGATCAGCTTGATCAGGTTTAGTTCTTCCTCTGTTGTCCTCAACTTCAATTTCAATGTCAGAAGGTATTAATGTACGATCAAATCTAACGACTCTTAAAATACTGGCAATGTTGTATTGATTCGTATCGCACCAGTTTGCAAAGATACCATAGATTTCAAACAACAAGTTTGAATTTGAGTTTTGATTCTGTGTTGCCGTTGTTATTGATGTAGGTGTATGTGTAGGTGTTGGAGCAGTTGGCGTTGGAGCAATTGGTGATATTTGTTGTTGTACATTTATTGGTGATTGTAATAATGGATCATGTTGCGATGGTAATGGTAATGGCGATGGTTGGTGTTGTAGATGATGACTATTTCTAGTCGTTTCTAAAGTGCAACCAACTAGCATTGAATCATTCAAGGAAGTGACAGTTAAAAGTAAATGCACTGTGTCTTGATCAACGTTAACTCTTGGTGTGTTGAGAAAGTTCACTAAAATTTGTAAGAATTGGGGTAACTTGTGTAACCTGCAGTTGAATAACTTATAAAGAATCAAAAATGATTGAATATCTAACTTGAAACTCGTTCCGTATTGTTGTAGATACGACTGGAATTGATTTAAAAACCATGAACCGATTTCGGCATTTTTACCAACTTCTAAAGCTTTATCAATACTATCGGATGATTGATAAACATCCGCAAACTCATAAATCTCAAATTCGCTGGATTGTTGGAAAATGGTATCCAACAAGTTGATCATCTGTTCTTTCAAATTCTCATCATTCTTGTCGATTAAAGATATGCCCGTTGAATCAGATAATCTTTTCAGAATATTTTTGGAGTTTGAGTCACGCAGTGTTGGCAAAGAGTTCAGAATCAGTAAATGAATATAACAGGATTTATCAGCTTCTTGTAAGTAAATAACACCAGAGGCAATTAACCTTCTCAAATAGGAAGAAACGACAAAAAGTTCTAAAGAATATAATTCGTTTATTAAGAGTAGAAACTGAGTTAAATTATAAGAGCTAACTTCACGTTTATGATTAGTGTCATAGTTTAGTAACTCGGTCATCTCATAAACAAACTCAATAACCTCCATTTCTAATTCTAATTTCATTTGTTTATACTTTTTATTTTTGAGTTGACTCAATTGTAATAATCTAATTGTTAAAATCGATCTAATATAGCATATCCTTTGATACTCTTTTTCGCTTTCTCTAAAAATTGTAACTGTCCATTTCAAAATCAGTCTCAAGATCTTCCTCCAATCGTTGGTTTCATCCACATTATCAGTGTTATTTGATTCATCAAATATCATGTTGGCCATCTCTTTCAAATTCCCCGTGAAGTTATCAAGTTTATGAATCATAGTTAAGGCCTTATTGTAACCAACTCCAGAACCAGAATTCGAACCATTACCGTTAGTTTCGTCAATCATCAACGACTCATTTCTATACGTGATTAACTTGTACTGTTCACTGACTTGTAAATTACTCATATCAATGATTTTTTTCAACGTTGAATTTAGTTGATGCCAACTACCTGGAATAATGAAAGTGTCAGAGTTATGATAAAACATGTATCTAATCAAGATTTGGAAATTGGAACTCAGTTTATTAACAATGGCTTCACTTTTACCTTGCTTGGGAATGTCTTGTAGCTTGGATACCGTTAAGAGCATATTTTCACTCAATTCTTTTGATAAATAATCAAAATTTATAATTTTGAACCAAAATAACTTGATAAACAAGTAATGAATAGAAATGGCTTTGTAATCAAGTAAATCAATACTATCTTTCTTGATCAATCTACCTGAATAATGCGTGATCCAACTCAAAAAAGTTTCACGACTCATCAGCTCTTCCAAGTAAAGATTACTCGCTAGTTCAATAAAATAGTTTAATTTAAATCTCCAAGTATCTCTATTAGAAGGGTTAAAACATCCTTGTATGACTTGTTCTATGAATAGCGTTACTTGTTCTGTCCATTCATGAATCCATTTGTTAACCGTCATGATCTGTGAAGTTGTGGAACTTTGTTGTTTTCTTTTTAACTGTCTTTGTTCGTTAGTGGAAACACATCTAATCAACCAAATTGCTCTTGATATCGGAACCCTATGGTTAACACATTGTTCTAACAAGACCCTGTTTCTTAACCCATGTGGTATGGCTCTCGATAGTTGTTTAAGTGGGATGTTTGGGTCAGCCAAGTTTTTCAACCACATTTCTCTTTTATGTTCGGTTAATGTAACTCTAGGAGGAGGCTTGTAAGTTGATTTACTCTTGATTTTGTTGATTTCTCTTCTTCGAAGGATTGATTTGACCATCACTTCACTTAAATTGTTCAATTTGGACTTCATGATCATCTCCACACTTTCATTGGCTGACGCATTGCCATTGTTAAGATGGTTGTTGAATGATGAGGATCTATGTAACAGTTGCGTTATAATTTGTCTTCCTGAATGGGATTCGTTAGACACTGATGATGCTTCATAGTACCCTTTTTGTAAGTGGCTTCTCATCAGAGCATCATCTTTAGGGGTATGTTTCCAAACTTTGAAATCTGGTAAGACTGGTTCAATTCCTCTATGACCTTGACCCAAACCTGCTTGAAAGGGAAAGTTGCTGTTTATATTGCTATTAAGGTTACCACTGTTCTGGTTGGCACCGGCTGTAGCACTGCTGTTACTGATATTGTTGGCATTCAAGTTGGAATTACTTAACTCCTCTCCGTTCAACGGAAAGACCCCTTCAGGTTTCAATAACTGTCCGGGCAAAGCTGATATTGGTAAATTGTGCATTGTAGTTTTATAATGTTTCTCCACAGCACTATATTGGTTATGAAATTGTATCTGAATGGTAGTTATAGAAAGCCAGATTAGTTGATCGGTAAATATGCTAAGACCCTGGGTTTATTTCAAACCTAGAGGTGTGTTGTGTGGTGCACTGATTGGAAATTTCTGAAAAGGCCGCCGATTTGTGTGCAGGGCAGATAATCAGTGTGAGTCCGATTTCAGTTTTAGCGGAGAAATGATGATTTGGATTAAAATCACTCCTGTTAAACTCTGTTTTGTACCCAATACTAAAACAAAACAAATTAAGGTGATAGCGGCATCAAAACAGTAGATAGGTGGAAGTTCATACATCAGATAAACACTCTTCTTACCAGAATCATCATTTCCATCTTATCACACTATCTTCATAATATCATCAACCCCATCTTACACTTTTAAAACTTAAGAGAAAAACTGGAAACATACTTACATTTAAAACGCTTGATATAGATAATCTATTACATTACAAATAAATATGAATGCACATAAACCAATAGAATCCAGAATTAGAAATAAAGAACCTAAACTACTCAATGCCTCGTTTAATCAAGATCAAAGTTGTTTCGCTATTTGCCATGAATCTGGTTTCAGAGTTTACAATACTGATCCAATGGA
Organism: Ogataea trehalophila; assembly: GCA_003707645.2. NCBI lineage: Eukaryota > Fungi > Ascomycota > Pichiomycetes > Pichiales > Pichiaceae > Ogataea > Ogataea trehalophila. Next base: position 9,617 of record PPKI02000066.1, read on the forward strand.
ACTAAGAATGAAACGAAACTTCAATACCAGTACTCCCACGAACAACAATAGTAGTTCTAATGGGAACAGTGGGATTGGATTGATTTCGATGTTGCATAGAACAAATTATGTTGCATTAGTTGGAGGTGGTAAACAGCCCAGATATCCAATCAACAAATTATGCATTTGGGATGATTTGAAGAAAAAACCATCAATTTTTTTAGAATTTATGAACCCAATATTGAACGTTTTTTTATCGAGAATTAGAATAATTATAGTGTTGAAAAACAAGATTTTGATCCATGCGTTTGAATCGAGGCCAAGGTTTTTATCGTCTTATGAAACTTACGATAACGAATCGGGAATAGCTGATCTATCCATTAATGAACAAGTAAGCATGTTAGCCTTCCCCGGAAGAACGATTGGACAAATACAGTTGGTTGATATATCGCCAGTGAATAAAGATCGTAATTTGATTTCTATTATCAAAGCACATAAATCAAAAATCAGATGCCTGTCTATTTCAAGTTCTGGGGGTATGGTTGCCTCTGCATCTGAGACAGGGACCATTATTAGAGTCCATGATACTTTAAAATGCACCTTGCTTTTTGAATTTAGAAGGGGTTTGGATAAAGCAGTTATTACATCGATGAAATTTTCTCCAAATGATTTGAAGTTGTCTGTGTTGAGCGATAAAAACACATTGCACGTCTATAACCTACAACAGCCCACTGCTGAACAACAACGAGAATTGGAAATTTCTAATAAGTCCCACTTTTTGAAGAGTTTGCCATTATTACCCAACTATTTCAAATCCACTTGGTCATTTGTTTCAAAGAATGTTGGTAACAAAGAGGATTACGTTAACGATTTTGGAATCCTTGGATGGTCCGATAATGACTCTATTATTATACTATGGAAGTTTAAAGGGATTTGGGAGAAATACGTTATTGTTGAGAATAATGATATGCTGTTATTATCTGGTTCTAACGGTAGTGGGAGTATCAATATTCAAGGTAAAGGATACAAATGGGAGATTGTCAGAGAAGGTTGGAGAAGTTTTGGTGAACTGAATTAAATTAAACTGCATCGAAAAGTCGTTCATATATATGGAAGAACTCCACTGAGCCTCTTCTTTCTAAATATGTGAATAGCAGAATAAATGTATGTATTAATGGGAATAAATAAGTAGCGTGAATGTATATGAAAAATAGTAATCTGTTTTAATATAGGCAATTTTGTTTTGTCTTTAATATTTGCAAATACAGGTTTTTCAAAACTTTGACAAGATTTGCTTAGGTTGGGCAACAACCTCCAAAGCAACTAAAGTAACCTGATTCCTGAAACCAATAACATGGCAATTACCAACGTATATCCCCAACCCGGCGTCGGATAAAATATCAGCAACAGGTAAAGCATCTTCAAAATGTGAAACGAATATAGTAATCCTGTTAATACAACTAACGTCCAAACCCTGATGAAACAAAGTTTCTTTCAAATTACTAACTGCATTCAGAGTTTGTGTTGTTAAACTAGGTGAAGTATCAGTTGAATTTATATTGAGAGTTCTAGTTCTAGTCCTGATAGCTCTATTATTAATTGGTTGTATCATGCCGAGTATACTAACTTTCAGTATGTATGATGGAGAGTTGTAAATTCTCGAAAGGTTAATTTTTGATTCAAATTGATTCATTAAAACTAAAAAAAAAATCTTGCGCTATTTCATGATTGAGTGTATTTCAAAGTATGTTTTTTTTTAAAATAGGCAGAAAATCAGATTGTGGGGAAATGGTAATCGTTATCAAATAATGAATGATCTCTCTTACATTAATCAGTAAAAATAAGATGATGCCAATTCAATGAAATAATTGATTTTTTTCACATGCAAATCAAAGCGCATTAGCCACACTACACCAGCCATTTGTAGTAAGCCTGAGCGTGCGGTTGTATCACGTGATTATAGAGGAAAGGAAACCAAAACTCTTAACGAAATTAGCAAGATCTTTTGTTGGAAGAACATAAAATCAGAAGACAAATAAAGGCCGTTCAGGATCCAGTCCCAGAAGATTGAGAGAAATAAAGTAAATAAACGGCTAGTTAAAGTAATGGCACGTTAGACTTCACGGCCTTTCGGTTTATCCTAATAAACTACTTTGAAATATTTGTTTTTTGGTTATTTAATGGCACAAAGACATATTTGAGTTTCTTTTATTCCTAAAGCTGCATTTTAATTAGCTGTATTGCAAATCGTATTGCATACCGTTTATATTAGGCATTATGTTCATACATAAAGGTTTCATAAACGCTTGTATTTTATTGTCATTGATATCTAACTAATCAAATTCCAAATCCTGATCTAAAAGTTCAGCTTCAATAACAGGCAAAGTGTCGTCATGCAAATAATGTTTGCCATCTATCTTCAACACACAATTAGCTGCATCTTTAGCGTTTTCAAAGACAACCACGTAAGTAATCGTTTTAGTGTCTTGATGATATCGTATATTTCTAACATTCAATGGTTCAGATTCATGTAAATTAAACTCCCATAAAAACTTCCTTATATTGTGTGGCTTAATGAAAAACGGACAGTTCCCAATTATAACGCATTGTGATCTTTTTATAGTTGATCTATCCAGCAATTTTTGTAACTTCTTCATCTCAGGTTGATCTTTTGAACTGTTCCAAATTGATTCTCCTAAAGTTATTAAAACATCTGACAATTCACCTCGCTTCTTAGCTTCTTTCAAGCCAAGTAAAATATTTCTTTCCGCCATATCTTTATTCTCTTGGTTGATTTTCAAATCTGGTAAAGAGGGATAGTACATAAACCTCATTTCATCTTTGAACCCAACAAACTTATAGCTTGTTCTTTTACCATTTATTTTCAATCTCGATTTATCGTCATTTTGCCAGAATACAGCAGCTTCTTCAAAACTATTAAAGAATAAATAGTAACAACCGTTTCTTTCAAGTGTAAGTTTATATCTTCCTGTAATGACCTCTCTGATAGTGGGTTTCGGTACGTTGTAAAAATTCATTGTTTTCAAAGATAATTCTTGGAAATCAGAAGCTGACAAAGGTGTATCTTTAGAGTAAAGCATTAAGACATTGGAATGTTTGAAACCAGAAGGCAACTTTTCAACAGCTTTTGAAACGGGGAGACCACTGGATTTTTCTATATCAAGATCATGATCAAAGCTTCCAATTTCTAGCTGTGTAGTAGTTCTAGTACTGTTCGATATTGTTGGGCTTAGTATAGAGCTTTGCAGTATCTTGGTGAAGGCCTTTACCCCGCTTGCATCGTTTTCCGATAAGCTTTTGAGAGCATTTTTGATTTGTGATCGGACAGAGATCATTTATATGTAGTATTGAATTAAATACATTCAATGGCTCGTTATGTAGCTAATCTAATACTAGCAAGGTTATAAAAGGGGATATATTGTATATGTATACAAGGAACTAGTTATTATCTTATTAAATACAAACTCATCTCATCTCCAATCAAAAATTGCACCTTTGCACACCACCAACTCCAGCACATCCTCATATATTGTCAATGAGATTCTGTCATAGAAGTAAATTAACTTTATACACCATTTCATATACAAGTGAATGTATACACAAAGAAAGATTATATCTATCTAAACAAAGCTAGAAAATGTCTTACCAACTCTGTAAAAATAAGAATAAACAAGGGCGCCTGAGCAAGTAAAACCATCGAATAGGATTAATTTGATTTCATCGGTAGTAAGTAAAACCCAGTAAATCCATTAGAAATCGTGCAAAAAAAATAATTCTTGTGCGTTGCAAAATGAGAAAAAGAAGACCAAAATAAACGAGTGGAGAGATTCGTTTTGTTTTGTTTGGGTCTTGTTTGGGTCTTGTTCTAATCAGAGAAATATACATCCTCTTATAGACACCATCCTTTGGAATTGATTTATTTTCTTGGAACTAAAACACTCCAAACAAATCCAGCAGATCCCTTTTCAATAAAGAGCAGAGATTAACTACTATCGTATTACACATACAACCGTTCTTCTTCTATTTGTTCATTCATCTGTTCAACAATTTCTTCTTTATATATTCACAACAAAACAAAAATTTCAAAAGCCTAATCTGTTTAGTTGTTTAACTCTTGTATATAATATTACCAATATCATATAAACGAAGCAATACAAGAAGATTTTATTTACTCAAGTTGTTATTAGACTAACCTTCGAAAAAGAAAAGGAAAAAGAATAAATTTCGTCTCCATCTTCATTAACAACAGTGGTTGATTTTTCCACCTTGTGCGTCTGTTTATCATTATATTACCAAAGGTATACCACACTTGTCAATAAAACTACATAAACCATTTCAATAGCACATCGATCGATTTTGTCATTTAGTTAAAGCTATTTAAATTCCTGTTATTATCACCACGTCTGCATCTACTCCGCGTATATATATAGATATACAAAAGATCTATCAAAAGTTGCAAACACTCCACTTCCTGTCATTTATTATTTTCAAATTCTTTGGACGTTTTATTATTAATCGGTATTATCATGACCTCAAACTGGGATACTTTCAAAGGTTTGTCTGGTAAGTATTTTTAATGTTTCAATTTTTCAAGATTTCGATTAAAAGTTCTTTCTTAATACTAACCTACTACTATTTTTCTCTAAATATATTTCATAGTTGACGATCAAATCAACAACAACCCATGGGAATCTAGATCATCCGGTAATTATCAAACTTCTGCAGCTCCTAAACCTGTTGCTCCAACAACAAGCAATGATATTGATAACGACGTTGCCAGTATCATTTCCGGTTTAAGTGCCGCTAACCCAAACTTATTTGGTAAAAAGGCCAACTCTGTCTTTGCTGGCGCTAACATTTCTTATTCATACCCTAGTGCTAACCAAGCTACTCCAAATTCAACTTCTGCTGCTTCTGTTAGCGGTGTTGCTACTGGTACTGGCACACAGCCAACTTATACCTCTCAACCGGCTGGCAACTTTGATGAAGCTATTGTTAGTGACTCTGGCTCTGACTTATTAAATCCAACCTTCAGAGATGCTTTAAGTGCCATTAGTGCCCCAACTGGTCAACATAAATCAAGATTTGCTTCAAATCTATTTGCTTCTGCATCCGTTGCTGGTGTTAATGTTACTGGATTCAACTCGTCAAATTTAGGTTCTTCTAATTTCTTAGAAAAGTTCGCATCAGTTACTGAAAAGACCAGAGAATTAGAATTAAACATGGGCAAACTGGCAATCAACTCATCGAATGGTATTATTCCTAACAGATCTGCTCCAAATATTGATTCAGGTGCTGCTGCTAGTAGTGATCACCTGGGTTCGAGAAGATCCTCCGTTATGGTTGGTAATGAAATAAACTCCCCTCCAACTGCTTTCAGAGAGCCAAGAAAACAATCTTTTAGTGAAAAATTGGATACCTATATTATTTCTTCAACTTCTCCTAATAACTCAAGACACTTATCGTTCAGTTCCGATGCCAACCTTGCTAGATCTGAACATAACTCTGTCATCATGGAAAACACCAATGATCAAGCTAATAACAGTATTTGGAACCCTGCCACTGCACCAACTTTTCAACCTTCTGGATTTGATATGCAGCAACAGCAATTCCAAATGCAACAGTTTCAACAATTTCAAATGCAACCTGGGAATGAATATGCATTCATGCAACAACAAGCTGCTGCCGCTGCTATGATGTCTCCGTTTGGTGTTGCGCCAGGTTCATTCTTCCCAATGCCTCAAATGCTTCCTCAATTCATGCAATTAGGTGCATCAATTCCTGCTATGGAGGGTGAAACCATTGAAGACAAAATCGCTGAAGGTTCCAAACCCGATGAATCAAAGAATTCTGATGAATCCGATGAAGTTGATGGTGATACTGTTAGCCCAACAAGCGCATCCGACGCTTCTGTTGCCGCTGCTGCTGCTGCATCCAATATGAATGCTCAACAACCTTTCTTCCAACCAGGTTTGATGCAGAGATCAATGTCTTCATTTATGATGCCTCCATTCAACCCTTACGGTATGTTTACTCCGCCAAATATTCCAGGCCAACCTCCTAACCAACCATTACAACACCAAGGTCAACCTCCAGCTTCTAGCAATATGAATGGTTCTCCGATGTTACCGGTTGCTGCTCCCGGTATGGTTAACTCTCCTTTGATGGCCACTACTTCAAATTCACCTTTGAGAGTTCAATCTCCAGCCGATATGCCACCAAATAACAAAAACATGAAAAAGAGCATCTCTCCAAAGCCAGCTAAGCAAAAGAAATATATTGTTAGATCTCCGTTGTTAGAAGAATTTAGAAACAACAAGAGCAAAGATTATACTCTAAGAGACATTTATGGCCATGGTTATGAGTTTGCCAAAGATCAACATGGTTCAAGATTCATTCAACAGCAATTAGCAGTTTCTAATGATCAAGATAAAGAAGCTATCTTTAACGAAATTAGAGGCTTTTCAATTGATTTAATGACGGATGTTTTTGGTAACTACGTTATTCAAAAATATTTTGAATATGGTAATAAAGTCCAAAGAAAAATTATGTTTGAGTCAATGAAGGGTAGTTTCAATCAACTGTCTCTACAAATGTACGGTTGTAGAGTTGTTCAAAAATGTTTGGAAGTTTTAGAATTACCTGATCAATTATTGCTATTAGATGAAGTTAAAGCAAATATTTTAACAATGGTTAAAGACCAGAACGGTAACCACGTCATTCAAAAGTCAATTGAATGTATGCCAATTGCCGAAATATCATTTATCTTGGATTCGTTGAAGGATCAAATTTATCATTTATCAACTCATCCTTATGGTTGTAGAGTGATTCAAAGACTTTTAGAGTTTTCCAACGATGCTGATCAAAAATTCATTTTGAACGAATTAAAGGGTTACATTTATTATTTAATCCAAGATCAATTCGGTAACTATGTTATTCAGCACATCATTGAACATGGTGCTACTGAATATACAGATGAAGTCTTGAACACTGTGTTAACAAACTTGATTGAGTTATCAAAGCACAAATTTGCCTCTAATGCGGTTGAAAAATGTATCATCTATCAAACTGTTGAAAACAGGGTCAAGATTTACAATGCAATTTTGAAGGACAACATGGAATTAAACGCTGAATTGGATGAAGAATCAGCATTAAGTCTAATGATGAAGGATCCATTTGCTAACTATGTTGTTCAAAAAATGGTTGAATTGATTGAACCTGAAAAGAAGAAGTTGTTAATTATGAAGATTAGGGAATATTTAGATTTGATTAACAAGGGCAGTTACGGTAAGCATTTAGCAAGTATTGAAAAGTTGATTGCTTTATCAGAATCTTACCCTGTTCTGTGAAATTTTTATATTATTCGTCTATTCTTTGATATTGACTATATTTTTCTTTTGCCGTTTCATATTATATTTTATGATGACCTTTAATCTTATTATAGCTGATTGTATTTGCCTTTTTTTGTACCTTTTCTTATCACTCTTCTATGTCGTATTTCTTTTATCTGAACATACTTAGATGTTCTCTTATTTTGTATTTTTTTTTTCTTCTCTAATTTTAACCACCTATATATAGTTCATTTTCCTCCCTGTTGTTTTCAAACTTCCCACTCCCTTTCTTGTCTTATAAATGAAAAATGAAAAAAAGGGTGAAGATTATTTATCCTTTTTTATATATTCTGTCAAAATAAAAATGTGTTCAGTAGACAAAAAAATTTTATTTCTATGTGCATAAGTATTTTTTTTTATATTTTCATAACTTGTAAAGGATATATATATATCAAAAGGAAGTGAATAGATATACATATATAAACTTTATATACTTTCAACAAGAGTACAATATTATGTATATATCATAATGATACAAGCAAATTTTTCACCAATAATTGAAAGTGTAACTTCCTTAGACAACGGTTCATCGAGTGAGACGTATTTAGAAGATGAAGATTTAGAGATTGATGATATTTTCGAGCAATTAAAATCCCTAAGATCATCAAAGATAATAAATAAAACTACAGTCAGTGAAAAAGAAAAATTTGATGAATTGAAGAAATCAGTGGTGAATTTACCTTCTATTAAAACCACGGTCTTGGACAACCCAAGTGAATTTTTGAAAAATAAGAAAAGAGAAGCAAAGATTAACGAAATTAAAAAATTGAACGATTCAATAACAAGTGTGTTGCCGAGCAGTAGCAACGGTGGTAAAAAACTTGCTGAAAAGAGCGCTTCAGAAAAATGGTTTGAGTTACCAAAAGTTGAACTAACGGAGAAATTAAAAAGAGATTTAACGATATTGAAGAACAGATCATCGATTGATCCAAAACGTCACTATAAGAAAGATGCATCCTGGAAGATCCCTGAAGCATTCCATGTTGGTACGATTATGACTGATGCTTCCGACTTTTACACTAGAATCGACCGTAAGAAGAGAGGTACTGGGTTTGTTGATGAGCTATTAAAGGATGATGAATCAAAGAAATGGTTCAAGAGAAAGTACAGTGAAGTTCAAGAAAAGAAGATGAGTGGTGGTAAAGCGCATTACAAAAAAGTTCAAGAAAAGAGAAGAAAGTTTTGAGCATCTGTTTTTCCTTCTCTTCCTGTGTTTGTATTTTTATTTATTTGATTTTCTTTTCGGTGTAAGAAAAAAAGACAAAAGAATGTACGTTTTAAAAAGATTTAAATTAATTAAAAATGTAATTAAAGGTAAAGTAAGAGGCGGTCATTAAAAAATATTTTCATTTGCTACAAAGCTAATAAATTTATAAAGCGGTATTTATAGGTATCCAAAGATTTGAATTTTCTCAAAGTTTCTTTCTCTGATACTATCCCATAGTAGTTTTCTTTCTGTTGAATTTAATTTAGAGACATTAACACCTATCAAATCACTATAATGGAACTCGAACAAGGTTTGAGCAGCAACTAATAAATTCAAAAAATAGTTTCTCAATGCAATCATTTTATAGTCATTCAAATTTATTTTCTTGGAGTTTGAAATTGAAATACTTGCAACCAACTTCTTAAAAGTTAAATCAATTTGGAATTCCTTGAAAAGTTCTGAGTTTATCAATAAATTTAAAAATTCATTGTCATCTTGGTTCATTAAACTTTCTTCCTGTATTTTCTCAACTTTTAACAAAAATGCTTCATTAAAGTATTCACCAGTAATACCTTTATTGATGTTGTTGTTGGTATGATCTTTCTTTTGGACCTGTGATAAGAATGAATAGAATTTAGGATTGTTCATTTTCTGAATCTTTGTTAATTCACTATTTAACGCAGACTTAGCATTAAAATCATCAATCCTCACATAAACTGTCTTATTCTTCCACTCAAAAGGTTCGTTATTTTGATAGACAAACAACAAGACACGCATTAAGTTTAAGTTCCAATCGATTAATTTCTCTGGTGAGTCTTGGCTCTTGGTTCTTGTTGTTGTTCTTAATACTGTGTTCAATTGGTTGAATATTTGGCTTCCGGCATTACTAATAACATGCTTGTTTGAATTGATCTCATCTAAAACATTGCTCAAGTTCAACACCAACGTACTATCATTATTTATATTCGTATTTGTATCAGTTGTTGATGTTGGGAAGTGAAATTTAGAGTAATCGTTCTGTTGGTGCTGCTGAGATGATGCTGAATCTATTGAAGAATTGTTTGAATATATAGAAGAATTAGATGAGAAAACTGAGTTTGCTGCTTGTGATGAAGTCGATGAGGCATATGATGATGATGAATGTGTAGATGAAGCATATGAGTTTGTTCTTGGTAAAGTTGATAGTGGCTGCTGGTTGGGTTGCTTACTGGATTTTTTGCTAAACCTCGATAAGATTGAAGATCCAGTCTTCACTCTGCCAATGATATTACTATTGTTGTTGCTGTTAGGAGGGATGGGTATTCTATGATGCATTAAAGATTGTTGGATATTAGGATATGGTTGTTTAGGTATTGGCGGTAGATGAGGCTGCCTACTTGAAGCAAAGTTATTTATGACGGCTTGTCTAGCATTCTGAGTAAAGCTGTCAGGTGTTTTCAGTTCCGGTTGCTTGTAACTAAACATAGTGGAGAATTTGTTTTTCCGAATCTAGGTCTTTTTATCTTGTTTGTTTGAAATAATGATGTGGATATATTAGCTTTTAATATTATACTGATTTGATGAAAGGTATAAAGAATGTATATTATAAACAAACAGAGAAAAAGTGGCGACAAGAGAAGAAAAAGTTGGCATCTTGTGTAGCTAGAAAGGAAAAAAAAAAGAAACAGACAAAAGTGTAATTATATGTACTTCAGCATATCCTCAGTTACACAGGTGAGGATCGATTGGAATTCGGAATACTTCTGCGTGGTGGTTTATTTGGTGTGCGGTGCGGCATACTTTCCGGAAGAACCCAGCGGGGGAAGGGTAATGGGACCAATTAGGGGACTGCAGGTGTTTCGTGGGTTGTGTGTATGTCTGAGGCGGTGGTGAGAGAGTGGGAGAGTGGGCGAAGGTTAGGAGATACATAACAATTTCTCAAACTAATACATGTATATATATATAATATATATGTATATATAATATATATAATATATAGGTATATATATGTATACATAAATTATCATACACCTTATTTCCCTTCGATAGCAACACCCTCTTTCAGTATGTATCGTAATATCAGTTGGTAGTCAGGTAAAACAAAGCGGAACCCCTCAGCTTCTTGTCGTTTACAATCACCTTTCGTCATCATCGGAATCCACACGGAACGGAATATTTATAAGTTTCTTGTGCGTGGCATTAATCCGTGATTTTCCGAAGCAATTTCATCTTACGAAAAAAATTAAACTGTGTGAGTGACCAATAGCTTCATATGCTTACTTTTGTACTGTCATATGTTTAAACAGTGCAAGCGTAATGTATATAATATATAAGTCAAGCAATACACATAGTTAAATCACTGCGTATATATCATACGTAGTATATGATTCAAGTGGGCTAAGCTAACCGAACAACAACAGCTTTATAAGTCGTGATGAGTTGGTTTCATGCGATCAAATACTATGTCGCATATGTTAATTTTAGAAAGGTATAAAAATGCAACAATATATAAACTTAGACGTACTATTGTTAAACAAATAGACGGGGGCGGAATTGTTCCACTTTGAGGTTAGTTACATTTTACAATCGTAGGCCTTTTGTTTTTTTTGATTTTGTGGACAGTTCAAGGTATAAGGATTGTCAGTTGCAATAAACTTATTGTTAATTAGAGTCACTTCTATTGTCTTGAATAATTGAATTTTTGTTTCTTCACGCCAAAATACGGGAGTATGATTGTATGGCACATAAATAATTACTCAATAATTGGATCTGGAGTAATTGGTACCTCTTGTCCTTGTGTTCTGCTAAATAAATGTTATTATCAAATTAGATCATATTGTCTATATATTGTGTGTACTGTCCGGGCTTGTTAGCTGATCAAGGAATTGCTTCAAAGATTTGACGTTTATCTCCGCCGTATAAGCATGTGCGCAGAATTTGTCACACCCTATTAAGCTTTCCAATTAATCCAGTCCAATCCGTTGATATTACAATATAATAATACAGATTAATTATAGATACATATATGTGTGTATAAAAGACCTTTTCTTGTCCAAGCGTATAATATAGGGATGGACCGAAAAACAAAAATAAATAGAAAAACAAAAATCGAGGGTTTATCATCCGTTGATTCTCCGATCCCCACTTTTACCTGTTTCTCTCCGACTTCTCATAACCTCAGCAGCTTCATCAGCTCCCTTTTGCTTAACCAACTTTGAATGAAATAGCCCACATGCATTACATAGAGTCCTAGCACCAGATGGTCCCTTTCTCCATTCTGGAGTATTAACTGATCCACATTGCATGCATTTGGTTTTCGGTTTAACTCCAAGGTCTTGGTGTAAAGTACCTTGAGGAACAAATTTAGTTTTATTTCTGGAATCATCACTAGAATTGAAAATCAATGGTTTTGGAGGATCAACCTTTAAAAATGCAGCTTCTCCTGTAATATTCATCGGTTCAGATTTACTTGGCCTATGAGTTTGAATGATCTTTTGCTTTTTGTTATTTGTTGATAATGATATTTCACCAACTGTACCAGGAGATAGCGATGTACTGAAACTAGTTTTGCTTGTTTTCGTAGTTAAATCTATTGGTGGATTGGCAGTCATGCTGAAATTTGAACTTGCTGATGTGTTAGCCATGGAAGTGCTATTGATATAAGCATTCGATAATCTTCTCAAACTGGCATCTGAAGTTGTTGAAGATGCATGTGTTGAACCGCCAAATCCTGGGTGTGCAGAGATTCCTGGATTTGAAACTGATTTTGATTTGAAAGTTATCCATGATTCAATAGTATGCTTTAATTCTTCTAAATTATATAGAACATTGTTTAATTTAGATTCTGGGAAATTAACTAAAAATCTCTGAAGTTTATGTAGTTGATCAGTATCATTAGGATTAATGTTTTCAAATTCTGTTGGTATGTTTCTAGCAAGGTCAAATTCCCCAAATTGGTTGAGGTTTCTGAATAAATTGAATGAATTCTCGATTTTTTTGAAAACTTTCAATGGGTGGTCAAATCTTGATGCTCTAGAGTCAGATACTGCTTGTGTCTGTCTTGGTGAAATGGAAACTGACTTTGTATGTACTCTACTACTACGACTATTCCTTCTTGATAGTCCAGAACGTTGTCTTTGGTATTGGGGTTGTTGTTGTGGTGGTGGGTGTTGTTGTGGTGGTGGGTGTTGTTGTGGTGGTGGGTGTTGTAAAAATGGGATCTGTTCAGAAAAAGAAGATCTCAACTGGCGCTGAACTTGATGTTCTGGCTGCATTGGAGGATGGTGCAGATACTCATGTGGACTTGGCGATATCTGAATTGGGTGATGTGTAGACGGTTGTGGCGGTTGGAATTGTCGCTGATACTGGATTGGATTGAAGCCAGGTGGTGGTGGTGGTGGATGTTGCTGTTGCTGTGGTATTTCTGTAGGATGGCCAGGTGGAAACCTAAAGTTTTGCTTAGAATACCAAAGCTCATTGCCCCCGGATGATTTGTTCTCTTCCTGGTTAATAGCGGTTTGCCTTGGGATTTTGATTGGGGGCTGGGGATCAAATTGCTGTTGTCCATGCGATTGATTTTGAGGGCCATAAGGTCCAGGTGGTGGATATCGCTGTTGGGGTAAAGATTGCGAAGAAATAAGTCTTTGATCTTGTTGATATCCATGTGGTAAGTTCTGATAAGTGATGGATTTGGGGTGTTCTTGTAGTTGTTGTGTATGAGTAGTTGGTCTCCCTACAAATGGATGATTTTGTGCTGGTGGAAGCTGATTTGGTGGGAGAATCATTGGTTGTTGGTGTTGGTGGTGTTGATAGTACGCCATCTCCATATCTTGCGGATCTGGGGAGAGTTGATGTTGAGCAGGATTTTGGCCATATATTGGTGGTGGCTGTTGGTCATGCTGTATATGTGAATGAGGTGGTTCCTCTGGAGATAGCTGCTGATACCCTTGACTAGACAGTGGCAACTCAACAGTTTGGGGAATTTGTAAAGAGCTACGTTCTGGGGGGAACTCATAATTCGATTGTCCTCCTTCAATAGGTATGCCAGAATAGGGGGTAATCGGTTCTACTTTTTGTGGTTCTTCGTCTTTGGGTAACCGAGGAAGAATCGTGATCCTTGGCGCTGCTGTTTCACCACTCTTTCTTATTTCTTTTCCTGGTTGTGGAAACGTTTTGGTAAGCTCATTAAATGAGGGTAGCTTTATACTCTTTGGTTTGTCAGTACTCATTTAATTATTTCTTGAGGGTTCATACAGGGTGGTTTTTTGCTTCTAGTGTTTTTGAATTGGGTTTGGGATATGTTTTGATGATTGGAAGTAGAAATGGGTGATCAAGACTAGATTAAAGAGCCTTTGTTTCAAGCTGGCTGTAGTATCAAGAGGACAATGAATAAAAGTTTCAGAAAAAGAGCAAGTAAATAGGAACAAAGTAGGCTTGAAATAATGAAAAAATGGTGTCGGTTTAAAATAGTCTTATAAGAGCATGGAAGGTGGTTTTAGTAAACAGATACTCTCAAAATGGATCAAAATCAGATTATGTATTCTGTTTTGTTATTCTTCTCTCTAATTGTACATATTTTGTCATATTCAACAAAAATTAGCTACATGTTTATCATTCATTCTAATCTTTATTTCAAACAGAATATATGTTGGAGCATGTTTCCTGGTTTGTTTCACTGATCCAAGAAAAAGTATCTATTAAACTACAAACTGTTAGTTACGTTTCCATTCTTCTCTGTTTTGACGTGAATTTTTGTTGCTTTTTTTTCTTTGACAAGTTGAGCTTTTTCTTTTTCATATATACTGCAAGTGAAGCATTTCAATTATAATAGTTGAACTGCCTTCTGCAAGCAGAAGCTCATAAAGCTCAAAGCTCTATTTACTGTGCTCTTAGTGATAAAAGATACTAAGTAGGGGGTAAGAAAAATAAGGGATAAATGGACGCTGAGTTGGTGGCAAATCTGCTTGAACCATTTAAATACCGTAAAAGAGGAATTAAATTAACTCTTTAGGATTGAGTTATTTTCTAAACTGAAGGTTTCTTATATGACTGAATTGAAGTATCTGATGATAACTTTTTACCTGCATTGAATTTTACCTGCACTGAATATTACCCTATAGTAAGTTGTACAATCTATGCGCATCCTGTTAAATTTTTTCACCATAATACTTACAATAATAACGATGCGGCGGAATTAAATGCTCATATATTTTCTGGTAGCAGCTGAAAATCACCACTTCATCGATCATCAGAATATACTCCTGATTAGCAGCAGTAAAGTTGCTAATTTTGGAGTACAATAATGTGTTTAAATATGGTTACAACAATCCCTCCTATTCCGTTTCAAGGCTGGGATGTCGAAACTGCACTGTATTTTTTTTCCTTAACCAGAAAATCTACTTGGGGGTTACCATAAATGCTTTTTTAGGTTGGTTTGCATTGACATCAAACATGTTAGGCTGACTTAGCAAAAACCTATTTACATTTACTTTTACTCTAGTTCGATGATGCCTTCTAGTTATGGTTACACCAAAACATGGCATATGCAACACCAGATGAATCTGCATCTCCTTTCAATTTCTTCCAAAATTGATTACAGAAAATTTCAGGATTTATCTGATAAGTTGTCAGTATGTAAACTGAAATCAAAGATCGATTTCAACTTTAAATTTTAGTACATATCACTAGATCTTGATCCTATCCTTCCAAAATGTAAGCTACTGACATTTAAACCAAACAGTTATTCCTAATGTGGTTTTAAAATTGATATTAGTATATCTAAACACACGGAAATAAAGTTAAAGACTTTGTTCATATCGGCATTACGGTTCTGTTTAGCCTCTTTTCATTTTTAATTTGGGTATCGTCTCATCAATTCTAGAATACCATACTGTGTAAACCGGATTCAGGCCGATGATGCTATGCATAAGTCTATTGTATTCTTAACCGCTTCTATCAGTATGCAGAACTAGTAAAATAATTATTAGGTTTTGTATTTTAAGCGAAATACTATAATTCACGCCAAAATTCCGAATCAATGTGATAGCAAAAGGATCATTCAGGAAGTTTTAGTCGTTCAGCTTTTTCTTTTAATTTTCCATGATCAAACGAAGACCCCACAATTTGTTTTTAAGAACGCACTTTTCTCGTTATCATATTTAAATAAAACGAGATTAGTATGCAACCTTTAGCCATACTTTACTCTAGTTTACTGGCGTCAAAGTTTGTTATTCATCACATGTGATGCACAAAATGGGCGGCAAGATAATGGAAAGTGCTGTAAATTCCAAGTCTTTTTTTTCCTTCTAATTGACAAACCAGCTTTTTTTTCAATGCATACAACACAACAGTTGTCACAAATATGTGATCATGGCTGAATTTGCCCATAACCCTTGCTTCATTTCTGGAGGCAAATATTGATAGATGCTTTAATGTTTGTATGTATACCTTTGGAGGGTCTTCTCTCTATATTTATTAATAGATTATAAACTACACTATAAAGACACTAAAAACGTAGTGTTCTAATAAAAACTTTCTTTTTAAGGCATTTCAAAGGAGTTAGCATAATACATTTGCTTGAAAAGCAGAAAAAAACCCTTTGATCCAAAGGAAGGGAACCATTCCAAATTTTCTTGCTATCGATACTTTCTGTTATTTCTTCGTAAACTGAACTGTAGTAACTATCATTCTCCACCTGGAAATCTTATACCGGGGAAAAAAATAAGATGTTAACTTGATATCTAAAAATTAATAATCAATATTCCGATACCGGGAGTCGAACCCGGGTCTGCCCGGTGAAAGCGGACCATGATAGCCGTTACACTATATCGGATGTCATGTGACAATTTATTGCAGTAGTTTATATTGATGTAAATGAACTAAATATGTTATTTAAAACCTGAAACATGTTAATTCGAATTAGAAGAAGAATGGTTATAATCTCAAATGTTTGTACAAGAAAAAAGAGCACACGGAGTACATACATAAGTGTATTTAAGAAACTATTGAAGCTAAATTGAGGGCGTGAATGATTTTTGGAAGCTAGCAATTGATGTTTTTATACTCTCTATCATAACTCAAATAAAAAAACTATTAATAGAGTAGAGTTTTATAATAGCTTTTGAAAGAATTTGAATCTGAACATACCGTTAATAGTGTTCTAATAAGAATTATGTAGAAAAAACATGAATCAGGCTGAGTCGCTAAAGGCTTCAGACATAAGAGGGTGTTTAGAGGCAGTATAAAACAACTACCAGATAACAAAACAAACATGCTTACTACTTATTCATTTTATTAGAAGTGAAAATATATCGTTCATGTCTCCCAATAGAACGAAAGCATTTTACCTTACCGCTCTGTTCAGCTGACAGTATTAATTAGTAGCGGTGTGAGGTGTTTATGTCATCTTACGTACACGCCAAAAAACTGTTTGTTTACATCTCGAATTTAGGAATTACAAGTCTATGTGATTCATCATATGGGTTAACGTAATTAGCTTCGAATAAGATCTATGACTGATCACAAAGTTTATTGATTTGAAGAAAACGGAAATTAGCTAAAAACCAGATTTTTAATCTAGACGAGATTACAGCAAATTTTTATTCATAAAAACCAACCGAATATAAAAACATGTCTCACTTTCCTTCTACAAGGAAAGGAAACTTTTCACCTGGGAACTCTCCAGTTAAAAAGAAACAAACGGGAATAAACATGAACTTACTAGAGAAAATACACAACGATAAACAGCGTGAACTTAATGAGATTCAAAGAGTCAAGGAACTTCATCAAGCAGAGCTAGATCAACTGAAAACAGAGTTGTGGAACTTGAGATCAGGCTTACCCGAAATTCAATTGGAGTTAGAAAAACTAGACACTCAATACAAGGGATTGGAAAGGACATACAAAAGTAAGGAAAGCGAATTGTCTGGCTTGGGATTTAAACTCGAACATGATCTTAAGGACTTGATGAACGAGTTTCAACTTTTTAAACAAAACACAGAACTTGACTTTAATATGAAAATTGACGAAATAAGTGAAAACTATGATGCCAAAACACAGAACATAATGTTACAAAAACAGGATGCATTCAATCAAAGAAAACTTAAACTAACTAAACAGTTAAATGATGCTACAAACTCTTATGAAAAACTTGACCGGGATCTGAAAAATAGCCTTGATAATATGAAAAGGGAATTTGAGTCCAAGGCAGAAGAGTATAAAACAAAAATTCAAGACGAAAAAGTATCACTTTCGAAAGAAAAACACATGATCGAAAACGAAATATTGAGCATTGAAAGGAAAATCAAAATATTACAACATGATTTAACTGAGCGAAAATCTACTCATACCACCTTAGTTAGCTCCCTTGAAGAGGCCAAGGCAAAATCGTCAGTTTATGAAAAGAGTACGTTTGAAATAAACTCTGGAATCACGGTATTGAAGAAGCAAATAACTGAGCAGGAATTAGAACTAGAAAAACTGAATAAAGATTCCGATCATTATATAGCATCTTCTATAAAACTGAAAGAAAAGTTATTGAACGAAGAGATCACAAGAAGAAAACTACACAACGAACTGCAAGAGTTGAAAGGGAATATAAGAGTTTTTTGCAGAATGAGACCAAATGATCCTAAGGATTGCTTCAAATCAGAAACGTCAAGTTTCTCAGATTTTAATGATGGGAAAGAATACATCACAATAACTGAACCTCAAGATCCAAACCAAAGTAAACATACATTCAGTAATAAGATTGCCACTAAGACGTACACATTTGGATTTGATAAAGTGTTTAATCAAGACTCAAATAATTCTGAAATTTTTGACGAAATCAGTCAACTAGTTCAAAGTGCACTTGATGGTTACAATGTTTGTATTTTCACTTATGGTCAAACAGGTTCAGGTAAAACACATACAATGTCCAACCCAAACGATGGGTTGATACCAAGATCCGTTAATCAGATTTTCTCAACTGCTAAACAATTGAAAGCATCTAATTGGGAGTTTGAAATCCATGGTCAGTTTCTTGAAATCTATAACGAAAATATCAACGATTTGACAAACTCCTCGTACTTGAAAACCCTTGACATGGTGAAACATGAAGTCAAACACGATGAAGCTACCCAAACAACGACAATCACAGATCTAACAACGATCAAACTTGAGAGCGCCGAACAAGTGAACGAGATTTTGAAGACCGCTAATAGAAACAGAGTCACTGCATCAACTAATTCAAATATGAGATCATCCAGATCCCACTCCATTTTCATCATATACTTGAAAGGTGTCAATTACAAAACTTGTGAAACCGTTAATGGGAAATTAAATTTGATTGATTTAGCAGGTTCTGAAAGAATATCACAATCTCTAGTCACTGGTGACAGATTGAAGGAAACGCAATCGATTAATAAATCGTTAAGTTCTCTAGGTGATGTCATACTATCTCTATGTAATAAAAACCAGCATATTCCTTATAGAAATTCAAAGCTAACCTATTTATTACAATACTCGTTGGGTGGAAATTCAAAAACCTTGATGTTTGTCAACATCTCTGGAGATACCAAACATTTCAATGAAACTTTGAACTCGTTGCGGTTTGCCACAAAGGTCAATAGAACACACATCGGACAGCCTCAAAAGAAGAACTGAATAAAGCTTTCGAACTGTTTATAGTTATTATATATATATATACAACACAAATGCATTGAATGAAGATACGAAATAAATAAATAATTAAAGGAATATAAATACAGAAAAGTAAAGTTTGATTACTTATCAGATATAGAGAGGTCAAACCCAACATCATCATAAGCACTTTCTAACAAACAAGGCGTTTCCTCTTCATTCTCCAACAACTCCCCACTGCTCTTCAAGTCAGCCCAAATTTCAGGATAATTCCTACTGGCAAATGAATCTAACCGACCTCTAATTTCTGAATTCAAACACCAGTTGTGCATATTTTTCAAAACACCCCTGTCTATCAAATGAACATCACCGTTATTGTAATGTTCTTCCAATATACAAAATGCAGAACCATATTGCTCAAAATAACAATTAGCTATTAGATACTCTCCAAAAATCTTAGAATCTGGTACCATGTCATATTGAGAAAAGTTATGGTATAGTTGCTTAACATGACCTAAAGATGCAAACTTCAATGATTTTAACATCCAATAGCAACTCTCCTGGTTCAAACCATGTTCTCTTGGCAATGTTAACGCTAAATTAAACGCATCCCTCACTTTGAATGGATCCTGTAAAGATGTATAAGCCTCCATTAATGAATTTAGTAACTGCATGTTTAGATTTATTGAAAGATCCATTTTCATTGATAAATGAAGATTGAAAATCCCCTTTTCGTATTCACTTTTACCAAATGCTTTGAATAGATATGTGTATATTTGCTCATTTGGAGGAGGAAGTTTCAACTCTTTGCTTAGTTTCTTCATATTTGCAAAAATTTTAAGCACCCAATAAGGTTTATCGACAGATGTAAAGAATTGAAGGAAATCAGGGTAGTATACGTAGGGAATATCAAATTTAGAATCTAAGAATTCGTAAATGAACCAATTTAATTCGATATCATGCTTCGATGTGATTATATATCGGTGGTAGGCATGGAATAATTCAGGGTATTCATCGACGGAAAATTTAACACCACCTTCAAGTTCAACTGTTTCCTGATTGAACAACCCAAAGGCATCTCCAATATAATGACAGTTTAAAAACACTTTTGTTAACGCAGTTAACGCAGCTTTATCTATTTTAAAACCAAAGCCTCTCAATTTCTTGTAATACCCGGCTTTTGCAAATGCATCATCTTTACTATCATTACAATAAACCGCCATCAATTTAAATAATGTTGGCATGTACATTCCGCCATAATCTTCATCCCAATTCACTAATTCTTCAAGAGACCTTTCAAATAAATCTAGGCATTCTCTATAGTTGTTGTCAGTTCTCAAGTGGTATTCTATTAGTGTTGCAAATGAATGTGCATCTCTTGCTAAAGTGTACTTGTCATCAAATAATTCTGTGAATGATTCTATGAAATCAATCGATTTCTTAGAGTAACATAAGACATCGATACAGTAATTATAAGTATCAATATTATCGAACATATAGTCTCTTTGAAAATCGTTAAGTAACTTATTGTTGATATTCTCAATGATAGAGATAGCTCCTTCACCGCTATTTGAGTCTTTCAATTTAAATACTTTCAACTGTAGATAAGCAGCCCACTCCATCTCCGAGAAATCACTGAAGCTGTGCTTTAAAATCAAATTATCCATTAGTTTTGTTGCACATTGTTCGAAATCATGGAACTTTAAAGCTGATGAAACAATTGCAAACAACTCATCGTCTCGGAAAGTATCCAAAAGTTCAAATTTAGTAAATGAATTTGTCAATTTGGATATATTAGTCAGTATCTGTAATGAACAATCATCAAAGGAGTTTTTTGTTGCAAAATATAACAAGTTTATGTACTCTTCCAAAGGAGCTTCAATCTTTTCTTCAATTTGATTTAACAGACTAATCAACTTCAGATTGACATCGTTTTCTTCATAGTTGTTACCGATCTCTTCATCACCTGCAATGAAAAAGTTCGATAATATTGAGTCAATCTCTCCTTTATTTTCTAGCTCTGAAAGTTCAGCTAACTTTAAAACAACATCTGTATGAGGTTTAGCCAGCTTGAAAGATTCTAAAGTAATATCAACAACTTCTTTGGTAACATCATCAGATCTTGCTGCTTTTTCTTCTTTAATGAAAGCATCTATAATTTTAACAATACTTAACCTTTTATTACCGAGCATGACGTAATTCAAAAAAATCTCAAACAATTGCAGCCTAATCAATCTATCTGTCTCGTATGACTTGGACCCTCTCATGGCATTATAAAATCTGGGAAAGAAATCAATGTAACGAACATCTTCCAAAGTCATTGCGGGTAAAACACTTCTCAAAATTTCCATAAGTTCACCGGGGTTCAATATATCCAACGGAGAATCAAACACATCTACACTATTGACAACTTTGGCAATGAAATAAAGATCCTGCTTCTCGAATTCTCCGTTTGGTAAATACTTTATTAGTTCAATTAAATCTGCCTTTAATCTTTTTGCTTTTGATTTGGGTGCAGAATTTGTGGAATTCATTATTGATTTCAGATCTCTTTTAAGCTTTTTCGTTAGTTTCTCAACGTCTGCTAGGTCTGGAGATGGAACAGATGATTGGTACCTGACTGTAGTGGAATTGAATGAACTATTATTCTGAGCAAACTTTCTCGGGCTACTCAATTGATTTAAACCTCTTTTATCATTATTTTGAAATGATATGGATACACTGTGGTGTCTAATGAATGTAGTTTTTAAAAAGGAGGTTGAAAGTAGTGACTCCTTTACAAGTTGTTCGAATACCCTTGAAATCAAACCATTATGTTTTATCAATTTCGACATTATGTTCTCTTCAACTTCTTGTTCTGTCGACTGACACAACTATATCCAACAATTGAGCCAATTATAGTTTGTTTGTCAATTCAACCAGCAAGCTAACTGATCCAATAGCTCAAAGACTGAAAGTAATTATTCAAAAAATAGAAATACGAATAGAGAAAGTGGGGTAGACCATATGTCGCTTCACCAGCCTTAAAATAGTACGTGGCTGGTAATATATAAAAGTAGCTGCGTACAAGGTACTATATATGTGAAGTCGATCGACCCGACCCTCATTATCTAGCTAACCCCAGACAACTTGCTATTTCTCTGGTAATCTTTTCCTCGATTTCCATTTATACATAGGTCTACTTTTGATAAAATAGATATGTATAAGATTCATTAGTAATTCATATGTATTAGTTTTTGATAACAAACAATGATAATGTATACATTCAAAGCGTATGAATATATAAATATATAGGAAGATATCTATTTACAAGTACCTATTCACAAATGTAACCAAAACAAAAGAGGTTGTAGAGGTATCAACAACCTCATAAAACGCTCAGGAGATGGCGAATATTTGTTGATTGTTTTTAAATTATCTATTTGTTCTCAGATATATGGTTACCATATTCATCAAACTTCTTAACATCCTTTTGATACTCTTTAATTGCCCAGTTCAAACCAATGAATTGAATATCAGGATCACTTTCACCCCTTGACTTTGTGTATCTTTTCCAGAAGTCAACGGATTTAAAACGAGAGTCTTCTTCTTCAAACCCATTCTCAACCCTTAATTTGGCAACTTGTTCTCTCAAATAAGCACAAACTCTGGAACGTAAATCTCTAGCTTCTTTACCAAACTTCAATTCAAATGACAGATCATTAGGACACGATTGATCATTATATTTCACACAGAGATCTTTCCATTCCTTTCTAAATGATTCAATAATGTTGTCATCTAAGGGTTTACCAATATTAACTAGAATCTCAGCACCCATGTTTTGAGGCAGGATACTTTCAGAAAATCCTTCGGACTTACCTTCAGGTACAATTTTTTCAAATCCGTTAGAGAAAATAGGAACAATAACCGGTGCAACTGTAGGCTCTAAAACAAGTCTTGCTGTTCCCCATCTGAAGAATCTCATTGAGTTGCTATGTGGTGGTTGCAATTGACAAACGTAACCTTCAGGAAAAACATGTAACCATGAAGTTTTGTATCTTAAAACTGGTGGTGTATACGAGGGCGAATAGAAGGATCTGACTTCATTAAGAGAAATACCACCAGTTACTATTGTCGACGTGGTTTCTTTATTATCGTAAATGGATTGGAAAATATGATCAGAGTCTAAAGTTTCATCTGGCGATAACACTCTAACAGCGGCATCCAAACTATCTTGAAATGGACCTCTACCAAATCTTTCACAGGGTAGGATCTTACCTAATGAGAAAAATTTTGTCAATTTGGGAGTTGTAAAACAAACATTTGAAGCACCTAACCCCCATCTAATATCATCCAAATCATAAAAATATCTCCATGGAAGACACCCCCACAAAAACGGATCATCGCAAACGGACATATGATTCATCATTGTAACAAATCCTCTGTTTTCTTTTCTAGCTTTGGATAAACCTTGATCAATGTTATGTAAACCTTTCAAGTTAACGTTGTAGAAAATGTTTAGGACAAGTTTTGAAGCTCCAACGGCGGCTAAACAGGTCAAATGAGAAAATGCATTCCAAAGCTTTGAGTTTTCCGGCCTATTGGATAAAAGGTGCTCATCGCCTCTTTTGAGGACATCGTTAAAAGACATTGTTATATGTTTTTCTTCGTAAAACTTTGGTTTATATGTGTTTAATTATTTTGTATTTTAGTTGAATATTAGTAAGTATTGCCGAGAACCCTTATTTTAACGCCAATAGATTTCTTGGGATTGTTTAACGTTTTCAGAGTTTCAAAAAGACAATGAAAAGATGCTATATCATCCGCAGTATGTACAAGACTATTTGAACTGAGTTAAACAGGGCTATCTTATATTTTATTTTGGTATTTGTTATGATTTCCAACGTGAGAGTAAACTAGTTTATAAAAGCAATTTTTTATTGACAAAATGTGAAAATTTTAAGAATTAAATTCAACAAATGAGCCGCTCTCTTGTAGAATATACAAAAAATTGATTAGATAATCATTTAAGAAAGATAATTAATCATATGTATATACTTATACATCATACATTGTGGATACTTTACTAGAACACATAGATGTATATCAAAAGAACATAATATATTAAGGTCACGTTAATTTATGGCCAAGAATTTACAGATGGCTCTTACATTAAAAAAAGATCGTATAACAGGGGAAGGAAGGGAGAGGGATGATGGTGATGGCATGAATAAAAAGATGGATGGGCATTTATGTGACAAGGGTTTATGGATTGGATTTCTTCTTTGGCTTCTTTTCGGAAACCTGTTCAACTTTAACGTTAGTTAAACCCTTTTCAGCAAGTAAGTCATGTAAATAAGCTTCAACTTCATCACCCACATCACCTTGAATGACAACTTCATCTTTCTTTTCAGCATTCTTTGTCACACTGGCACCAGTGGCAAACTTAGAAGCAAAAGTTTTGGCCAACTTTTTCATGTCAACATCAAACACTTCTAAACCAGCAATACCAATAACTGCCTTGTGTTTTGTTCTTTGAATTCTTTTAATCAACACTTTAGCATTTTCTAATTCTTCTCTTTCTCTTTGCATTTTTCTTTCTTCTTTCAATTGCATTTTAGCTAATGATTCCGTCATCTTTGCTTCCCTCTCAGAAGATAGAGAAGATCCTTGTGCTTTGGCATTTTCAGAGTATAGACCTGCATATAGATCAGGATGTGCTGATTCTAACCAAACTTTACACTTTTTGAACAACTTTCCAAATTCACAGAATTCTACAGGAAAGGTACAAACTCCACAGTATGTGACATTGACAGGTTCTAAGGTAGGTGTTTCTTCACTCATTGTGTGGTTGTAGTATAGTGATGATAATGTGGATTCAAACTAGCTTTTTGTTATCGAATCGATATCTTTGACCCTAATTAAACAAAAAGATTGAAATTTGGCTTAGATTTGAGTAAAAATCAAAATTTTCCGCATAAAGTCTCACCAGCCACTAAGATTTAGCAATGAACGGACACAATTTGCCACATATTCCCTCTGCAGTCGATTCGATTTTCTGAAAAATGCGCTGAGAAAATGGAAATTGTGAGGCGAACAGGTACGGTTGTTGTCTTTGGGGTATAGGATCTGTGTAGAGAGAAAGACATACCCGTTCCATTGCCCAACTATTATAATACACCAGCTTTGATCAACTTCCACTATTATAAAACTCTTTAACGTAACAAAGAGTCGTATAATTTGCCATAGGTTGTACAAAACATAACATTTAGACCGATACAAGCCGAAAGCTATATTACAATTAAACAAAATGTCATCATACTCTACACAAACAGTTACACAATTGAAAGATATTTTAAAGACCAGAGGCTTGCCGATCAATGGTGTCAAGGCTGATTTAATCACCAGATTAGAAGAATCTGACAAAATTGATGCCGAATTAGATGCTGAAGAAGATGCTCCTGTGCAAGAAGCTCCTGCACCAGAAGCTCCTGCTCCAGATGCTCCAGAAGCTCCAGTTGAACCAACACCTGCCACTGAAGAAGTTGCCGGTGTTGCTGCTGCTCCAGTCGAACCATCTGCCGTTGAAACGCAACCAACTGAACCAGTTGCTGAAATCCAACCAGCTGAATCAGTCCCAGTTGCTAAGGAAGAAAAGAAAGTCTTAAGTCCTGAAGAACTAAAAGAAGCAGCTGTTGACCTTCTCTCCAAGAAGATTGCTAGAGCCGAGAAATTTGGCAACGAATCTGAATTACCAGCTTTAAAGGCAAATTTAAAGAGAATAGAGAAGTTTGGTATCACTCTTGAATCATCTTTAGCTAAGGAATTAGGATTTGGTGCTCCTGAAAAGCCACAAGGTGCTCAAAATTCCAGAAGATTCAGTCATAGCAACAAGAATAGTAACAGAGTTTCTAAGAACAATAACAGAAACCGAAACAATAACAAGAGGAATAACCACTAATTTCTCTTATTTCTCACGTCTTACCTTCTACTCTCTCAACTTCACCCTCTCAGCTCCAACTTCAACTCCGATTCAAACGTTACGAAAAGTTTTCAAACTGTACTATATACTTCACTATATACAGCTCTGTATATTCTAACATACTAATTGGTGCTATATTTCTCGTAATATATGCCCTCATATATAAGCATCTAATCAGTAGCACATGTGTATTAATTTAAAAACTTAACATTGCACCGCCCTGAAAATATTGTCCCGCCTTTTTTAAGATTTCTAAATTGTTTTTTACAACCTGATCCAATCTGATATCAATTGATCGATTTAAATGAACTCAGTTAGTGATTGATTCAGACCCTGTTTCAAAGATACACACACTTCAATTGATCCACCCATCTCTACCAATATATCTCTCTACCTTGTTACCTTTCATCTCTCAATTATCAAAATTCCTGAGGATCCGGTCATATACTTTTCAATCTATTTTTTTTTCTCCTTCCATTACCCCCTTCAATTCGTATTAATAATTCTACTTTTCTTATCTCTCTCCTTTCGAACTAATTATTTACCCCCAAAACCACCCAAAAAACAGCATATACCCCCGCTCAACCAACTCAATTAAAACAAGGAAGCAATGATTTTTAGACCGGATCTATCCCCCAATTCATATCCAATGGCTGTTTATATCCCACACCCACAACTACAACCTCCATCTTCATCTGGTTTATACGCAATGAGCGCTGCCACCACTGGTGCAGGAACCGCTGTTCCTGGTGGTGGTAGCGCTGGCAGTAGTGAGACTGTTGGAAATACAAGTAGTACACAAGGAAATCAGATACCAATACAAGTTGATAGCAATCCAAACAACATGCTTAATCAACAACAGCTACCCCCACCCCCACCTCATCAACAGTACTTTTATCCTGCCCCTGCGAATTACTACTACCCTCCTCCTCCCCCTCCTCTTGGACCACCTGTTCCTCAGTTACAACGCACTGTGGCTCCCGGAATTTTAAATGAGATGCTTACTTATCCAAAGGATAATATCGCTAGTGAAGTTTATGTTGAAGGTGGTGAAGAACAAAGTGAACAAGATGACAGTTATACTTTGAAAAACCAAGGTATTTCTTCTTCAGATTATGGTTTTCAAGCATCAAATGAGTCGGATTATAATCCATATATTTTAAATCTCTACAATCTGCTATCTGAAAGGACAACTAACAGTAGTTTGAGATCACTTATTATTTCACATTTGAAAGATGTTGATTATGAAGACGAAGAAGATGAAGATAGTGATGATGATGATGATAAAACCGAAAAAGCAGATAAAGAAGATAAAGAACCCAATGATACAATTGCATCCTTAATCTTACATCTACAAATCTACAAGTCTTCAAATAGTGACATTTGTTGGGCAAAAATTACTATCAAAGGTTATCAACATGCGGTTAAGCTCCTGAATATTCTAAACGGTTATCTTTTGAATGGCAATGTACTACAATGTAACTTTTTACAAAACTATGCATCTCAACATGAATCTTCTTCCTCACAACGTCCACAACAACCACACCCAGGATTCATTTTATCACCAATGCAACAAGCACAATTCTACTATCCTTTCCCAGGTCCACCAGTACCACAGCCTCAACATCATCAACCACAAGCTGGTCTACCAACTTCTTCTTCAAATGACGAAAATTCTCAATCAATGTCTCCTCACTCTAGTATCTCGTCTCCAATTCCATCTTCATTACCATCCATTCCTCCCCAACCACAATCATTTTATAACTATCCTGGTCCGCATTCTCCCCAATTTTACAGCCCTTACTTCCCATCCTACCAATTTTACAAACCACTTCCAAGACCCCGTTCTTTCTCCTACTCTGCCTCTTATCCTTCTTCCCCTGGCAGCGGTGGTATCCCGCAATCTACTGGGGATGACAAGAAATACCAAGGAAAACAACCTTCTGTGGTTGCTGGGTTCACCAACTCCAGTGTCAATGTTAGACAGTACGGGAGACCATCTGGGCAACGGTATTATAGTATTAACAATAATAGCAATAACAACAGCATGAATATGAACACTAATAATAATAATAACAATAATAATAATAGCAACCTTAGAATGGGCGGGGGGAGGGGCAACCATCATTCAAGGTCACAATCATTACAAGCCAATCTTCCTATTCAACAGCCAGCTTATTATCATATGGGTGCAAATTACAATCAAGCTTACAATGGTTACAATAACCTGAGTAGCTCTGGAACTTACCCAACCCAACAAAATCTACACTACCAAGCCCACCATAGATCTAATTCCGTTCAACACAGTGGTGCAGGAGGTAGCTATCAATACCAGAAAAGATATGAACTAGGTAACAACTATTCATCTATACTCAATCCTGAATTTGACGACGATGAAAAGTTGAAGGTAGGTAATATGGATTCTAAGAAACATAACTCCAGCACTAGAAGATACTGGGATAATCAAAACTATCAACCAAATAACCGTAACCTCTTTAACAACAATGCCCCCGAGTACCATTATTATACAACCCACCATCAATCACGCATGTACAACAACACTAGAGACGGTGGTGGTATCAGAAACATTTATGAACAAGAAGGCAGCGAATCATCATCTATTTCATCGAGCTCATCTATCGATGACAACGAAAAAACTACTACCGAACTTGCTGTTTTCCATGCCACCAAATATGTCTCCGAAACCCGTTTATTCATTGGCAACATTCCATTCCAATCAACTTATCAATCGTTATTCAATCACTTGAACTCAATAAAAGATGTTCAAATTGTTCAATTGTTTTTGAAGACGCAAATGAATGGGATTTCCAAAGGGTTTGCCATAGTTTTAACTAATGGACTTGATGATTCGATTAAACTGATCGAGAAATTCAATGCTGTTGAGTTCGAAAGTCGAAAATTGATTGTTAGGTTTGATAAGTTGCCTAAATTGATCATTAAATCTCATGATGTGAAAAAGAGGAAAAATCAAGAGTTTTTGAACAAACGGAATGAAGAATTAGTTCTAAAAGAAAAAGAAGTTGCTAGAGAATTGATTAACGTTATCAGTAACTTAAAGGCAAGTTAAGATGGTACAATTTTCACCTAATTTTTCAGTTTTAATATTTTGCATGGAAGTTATCTTTTTTTGTTTTGTTTTATTTGTGTTCGTCATTGCTTTACTGTGACATAAGATACAATTTTTGTTTTACATCTGCTCAAGTGTTTTCTTCTTTCATACTTTTCCGATTTTGTATTTTTCTTTTTTTTTTTGCTTTCGGCCATTGGCCATGGAATGTCATGTCAGTAAAATTTCAAGTTAGCATGCTTTCTTTTCTCTTTTTTTTTTCATCTGGGTATGGTTATGGAATTTTTTTAACTAGCTTTTGATACTTTTTTTACATTTGTTTACTTGAGGGATTCGTTTTTTCTCGACTTCGTTTCTTTTAATTTTTCTCATACTTTTGTAGTTTTGTTCTTCTTCATTGGGTATATTTCTTTCGGTTTTAGGTTTCGGTATTTTTTGTTTTAGCTTCTTGTTAGGCATGAATCACCAACAATTTTTTTTTCTTTGCTGGTTGGTACTCATTTCTGCTTTCGGTATTTCATGATTCATTTGTTATTATTCTTTAATTTTCTCCTCGCCTTAATTTCCCTCTTTTCTTCTTTTTATTCTTAATTAGTTTTTTTCTCTATTTTTTTTCTTAACGCTTTTTAAGTTTTCATGCATACCCAAAGATCCCTTCAACTTCACCATATTATCCTTGCCTCTCTACTTCATTTTTTAGTATATCTACCTTTAATACTATTACTATTTTCAATATGATTACCATTCTTATGACATCAGTTTTTTATCATATTGCTGTTGAGAATAATCAGCAATATATCCAAAATTCATAACTATATTACAAAATACCTATTTGCTGAAAAAGTACACGTAGAAAAACACAAGAAGATTT
This sequence comes from Ogataea trehalophila, assembly GCA_003707645.2. Lineage (NCBI taxonomy): Eukaryota > Fungi > Ascomycota > Pichiomycetes > Pichiales > Pichiaceae > Ogataea > Ogataea trehalophila. The sequence goes on from PPKI02000066.1 coordinate 39,734, forward strand.
TATTTCTCATTATTAAAATGTTTCGTTGGGATAAATATTACAAAATGATCCGTTTGAGGGGTCTATGAAAAAAACATGTAATGGAAAAGAAAAGAAAAGAAAAGAAATGAATAAAACTGTTGTACATAGATATCACATATAAAATCACAAACACGAATTGAAAAAAATCAAAGAAGTGGTTGGAACTTCATAAATGGGAGTCTACTACGTGGTTGTTGCTGTTGCTGCTGTTGCTGCTGCTGCTGCTGTGGTCGTTGCTGTTGAGATTGTTGAGGTGGCAAATCTAGTAAATGTGGTCGTAACAATTGATGAAATCCACCCAGGGGTTGAATTCTATTCAGTTGTGAATGTAATGGCGGTGGTATGGATCCATTATTATACGAAGATGATGGTGTAGTGTTGATCAATGGTGGAATCAATGTTGTGATATCAGGAGTGTTACCGCTGTTGGAATTGCTATTATTAGTGCCTGTTCCAGTGCTTGAAGAGGCAGTGTTAGTGGTGCTGGGAGTATTGGCTGCATTCATGTTTGGAGACACTGATGCTGAGGATGTATCGTAGTTTAAGTACAAGTAGTCCTGAACGTTTGGATAGATTAGTTCAAGTTCGATTAATCTACTAAACTTGGATTTTTTCAAGTTAAATAGTTTCTCAAGTTCAAAGTCGTTGTTTATTATAACTCCAGTGTCTTTGTTTCTGATCTTTAATATTCTATTAGTGTTAACGATCCCAAAAGCGGTTTTAGAGTTTGTTATTAGTTCTAAAATCGTTGGTGGAGAGCATGTACTTGATGGATATATAAACTTAAGTTCTTTAACGTTGAATTTAATGATGACTGTAATGAGTGAATCTGACTGTGATTGAGTTTGTGTTGTACCTTGAGATGAGCTTCGGCTTATTGACGAATCAAAACCAGTTGGAACCCTTGTTGAGCTTAACGGTGGTGGAGGAGTAGGTGTGACATTCATTGGTGGAGTCCCATTAGCGCCTGAGACAGCTGGTGAGCTTGTTGGTATTGGTAATAATGAAGAACTATGGGAGGTTGATAGCACCGGTTTGTTTATCGTGGAATCAATAACTGATGGCGAATTAAAATATTGATATTCTCCTCCTCCATTAGTACCGTTTGAGGAATATAACAATGAGCTCATGGATTGCATATGCTGCGGCTGATTTGCTGCTGAACTATTGTTACTTTTTGAAATCAATGGGTAATCTTTTAATAAAACGCTATGGAAGATATCACACAATGGATACAAGACTTCATTGAATCCAAAATCTTTAACACATCCACCAATCAATTTCTTGAATAGCTGTGATGCAACATAATCACTTAGGCGATTGACATCAATTGAATTTCTATCCAAAGTTTTAATAATTGAACTTAGCATAAGATCAGCATTCAGCTTTAGTTTAATGTAAGAAGCAGAATCAAGTGAGAGGTCATCAAACCATCTTTCCAAGGTTAACAGAATAGATGATGTTATACATGTAGATCCCAAATTCTCAACAGTATCAAAACTTCTAACTGTATCCACAGCGGCAGAGTTTGTGAATTCAAAACATGTTTTAGATTTTTTTATACAAGAAAGTAATTGATGTGCAGCATTATTGAACTCAGTATTCAAATTCAGTTGTCTAATGGAGGGTAAAAGGTCTCTTGTTTGAAGTGCTGGTGTCACCAATGAATTTATAGCTAGTTTTGAAGCAAGGTCCGTATTGTCACCCATCTCAATTTTGGTTGAATATTTACCTTTTCCATGAGATTCCTCTTCGTCAATCATAATCTCTGATAGAAACTTTAAATTATCAGTATCAACTTTTCGTCTTTTATGATCTTGGTCATCGTCCGTTGAGTAACCATTGTTTCCATTTTTTGATTTATCTTTGTTATAATATGATCCGTTATCATTATTGGTGGGACTATTATGACTATTAGTATTCGATCCGTTTTCATCATAACTTACACTTCTAACAGGTGCCTCGTCTGTCGCTTTACTAGCTAACCTCTTTTGTGATCTTTTCTTATTTCTTCTAACACTTTGAATAGCCATTCGAACTAACTTGTCAAATTCAGGTAGTGTGTTGTCAGCGAATTTAAATTCGTTCATCAAAGTCTTTGCGCATATTCTAATCTCATTGTCTTGCTCGCTAGCTTTCTTAGAACTCAACGATAAGGTCTCAACCAGTTGTAATCTTCTCGAAGAGAATCTCTTCCATTGCATTTCATCGTTAAAACCAAGTTTCTTTCTGATTAAACTCGTGGTACCGTTAACTGAATTTTTATGGTGATCATTATCGAAGTGGTCGTTATGACTACTGTGTGGAAAATTTGAGTTGTTGTCGTTAGATAGATTTCCATCAGTCTCGTGGTAATTCGTATCCATGTAGGTTGTCATATTTAAAACCAGGCTAGTAGTATATTTGTATAAAAATGTGACCAGTTAGATCAATCGGATGCATATAGATATATGTATCCCTAAATTGTAAAGGTGGAGAAGTTTTGAGTAATTAATATGTGTTTTTTCGCAGCTTTGAGGCAGTTTATATAAGGCAGTTAACTTTATTTCTTCGTGGATTGAATCACCAATATCTGCAAGAATATAAACCTATTTCTTGCTGTTGAATGGTGCTGTTTTACCCTTGTAGTGTTTTAACTTGATTGAAGGATGAAAAGGTTCAATACTCATAAACAGTATATAAAGTGAATCATCATCTAACAGCGAACAAAAAAAACGGCCAAATGAATCATCCGTCCTTAAAGAAGAGGTGTAAGGTGTGGTTTTTTGTTAAGTCGTTCTTTTTTTTTTTACAAAAGAAAAGAAAACAAAGGGAGATTCTTAAAAAGGGGAAGATGATTATTTGCTTGTTAGTTTTCCTCTTTTGAATAGATGAATGAATGAATAAAGAATATCAAAACAATGAAAATAAATAGATATTATCTTTTAAACACCGTTTTATATGTTTCATTGTCAAGTTGCAAGGAACTACTATATACTGAAGGTTTCCTAGAATGTGGTCCCATGTGTGTAAGTGCAACTGTACTTCATCGCTTAATTGGTCTATCGTCATTACTAACCAAATTAACTTCAAAAAAGGATGAATCATATTATCTTGAATGCCATGAAAGAGCCAAGAATGGTTATGAATCTTGTACAAGTACAAACGAAGTTTGCAAATGTTACTACATTGGAGCAGTTCTTTCAAACTGTGTCAAATATTGTCCTGCCTACGTGAGTATGTTCTTGAAAACATAAAATACATCCTTCCCTGTTAGTATATTATACTAACAATTCGATAATTATTTTAGAATAAAAATACCTTTGACTTAATATCGTCAATGTGTGCGCAAAATGTTTACGATCCTTTAAGTGACCCCTTCTTTGGAACTCTACAAAAAACTGATCATGATCATCAAGACAGGAAGATCGAACTTTCTAACAAGTCATGGCCATTTGAAGAAGAATGGGAACGTGATCAGTTGGATGCCTATACAACTGCAGTTAAAGAAAAATTTGCTAGTGTCAAGATTAAAAAACCATTATCGCCAACTCCAACACAAGCTATAGACAATCATTACAAGCCTGGCAGTTCTTTTACCAAATCTCGTAAGAAGCTGTCACTTTATGATAACCCGCAGCCAAAAACAACCACCATTATAACAACTGCTCTTACTACCACTACTACTACTACTACCAGCAAGAATGTAGAAGAAAACTATACCAAAACAAAAAGTTATCTTAAACACAAATATACCACCACATCGTCTTCCTTAAACAGCAACAAAAAAATCATTATACTTAATAGTAGCAATAACAGCAGTAATACAACAGTTTCTCCAAAGCCAGCATATTCGAATGTTGGCAGAACATTCACTTGTGACCTTATTGCAGTTGTTATTTGGCATTTTGTTACTATTTTATTTGGGCAAATTTAAAACTGTTCAAATGTTTTCTGATGTCGACAAGTAATGTCATCAACTTTATGTGTGGGTCTATTTTAATTCATTGTTTATTCTTTTTATTGACCACTTATAGTTACAAGTTTTGTATCTTTTACTATTTTTGCTGAATAATGTTTCTCCTTCAATGGAGCATCGGATACAGTTTTGCTTAGTATTACATGAACTTTATAGTTCAAACAAAAACAAATAAACATTTTGAATCAAGATAAAACAAACAGGAGCTAAGTCGTCACAAAAAAATATGAATAAAAGGAAAAAAAAAAACAATCTCAAATTGCTCTAGAAAAGTAGTGAATAAACATGAAGGAAGATTTATATAGAATGAGAAGAATGAAGAATATATGTATAATGGAAAAAAATTATTGAGTACTATCAAATGATAATAGTATAAAAAATACTGATTATTTCTTACCGTTTGCAAATTGGTTTTCAGTAACACCTGCACCCATGGCAGCAGTACTAGAAACACCACCGGTAACCAGCTTAACAATACTATCGATATAAGCGGCACCAGACCATTTTTGATGCTTGACAACTTCAACACCATCTTCAATTTCCTTTTCTTGAACGTTTTGTCCATATGCCTTCATACCAATCTTTGCGTAATCTCTAGCAAAGTTATCGACTGCCAAGGCAGTAGTATGTAAACCAGCCAATGTAATAAATTGCCAAATGAAACCTAGAGCACCCAATCTCTTGATATAAGTTTCTTGATCATCTGTAGACATTGCAGCATTCCAGTTGAATGATGGAGATAAGTTGTAAGCTAACCATTTTTCAGGGTATTGAGCCTTAACACCTTCAGCGAATTCTTTAGCTTGTTCGTAGATAGGTAACTTGGATTCCATCCATAACATATCAGCGTATGGTGCATATGCTCTAGCTCTGTTAATAGCACATTGGGTACCACCTTGGTAACGGTAGTAACCTTCTCTGACTCTTGGAGCATCCCAGTTGAAGTAAACTGGTTCACCCAAAATGGATGTAGCTAATGCTTGAGCATCCTTGTGAGAAGTACCAGATAACGGAGTCACAGTGGAGGTGAATTTTTCAATAGCGGCATCTTTATCAGTGATTGAAGAAGAGGCATTAATGGCATCGATGACAGCTTCGTGGAATAATTTGATACCAGCCTTTTCAGTCCATTCTTTTTCAATTTGTTCCAATTCGGAACCGTAAGCACCAGCCAATTCAGCAGCGTTCATAACATCGACTAGTGGTTCAATGTCAGCGTTGGTGGAACCAACAATGAAGTAATGATCTCTAGTATCAATAGTAGAAGTAATCAAAGTGGCAGCTTCTGAATCTGTTCTAGCAACACAAAGTAAATCAGAACCAAAAATATCAGCAGAGGTTCTGATGGCAACTAATCTGTTGATGTGTTCTTGAATTGGAACTAAAACTTTACCACCCATGTGACCACACTTTTTGGTGCCCGCAGCTTGATCTTCAATATGAATACCAGCAGCGCCGTTTTCAATAAACATCTTGGTTAATTTGATAATGGCAGTGGTACCACCATGACCAGTATCAGCATCAGCGATAATTGGTCTCAAAAAGTCAGTGAATGGTAACTTGGCTCTTTCCTCTTTGCTCAATGAAAATCTTTCATGGTTTTGCTTTCTGTTGTGGAATAATTGAGCATAGAATAAATGCTGAACCTTGTTTGGAACAGTATCCATTGGGTAGTCAGCTAAATCTGGGGATGGTTCATTTGAAGTTGAAGCAGTAGAGGAACATTGCCAACCAGAAACGTAAACAGTATCTAAGTACTTGGCCATTTGTGTAACGTGAATTGGATCTAATGCACCAAAAGTAAACGAGACAGTCTTGTTCTTGTAATGTTCTTCAAATTGTTTGAAAGCTTTTTTAGCCATGGCATCAGAAGCGTTTGGGTTCTTTAAAGTGGATCTTCTCTTTGCAATTTCTTCAGCACCGTAGACACGCTTAACACCTTTCCAACGTGGTTCTGACCACCATTTGTTGATGGCATCAACCTCTTGTTGGAACTGACGTTCTTCTTGATCGATATCAATTGCTGTGTAAACCATTTCTTTAAGGAATAATAATGTTTATGTTGTTGTGAATTAGTTATGGTATATATTTCTATAAGTAATTTATTTGAAAATTATATTTATTTATATATATATCTTCAATTAAAAGCTGTGGGGAAATAGATAGCATAAAAAAGTAAAAATAACATGGTATTAATCAATCTCACAAAACATAGGAACTGTGCAACTATTTAAATGGATGAATATTAAGTATTGTTCAACTAAAAGATATCAAATAAACGTCAGCTGGTTCGTTCAAACGGCAAACGAGACCTGCAATAAAAACTCGGAGTCATAATACAATATCACCGAGAATGGGCTTATGGCAAAACCCCAGAGTACAAGCATATAATATATATTATAAGCTCTCTTGTAATATAGATCAAAAAAGGAAGAACGGCAACAGTTGTCTCTAATGAATGAGTGATGTAGTGAGTGAATCATCTCCATATCACTCTGAATCATCCTGCTTAAATGAAAATAAGATGAATAATAAAAGTCCGGGGAAATGGACCCGTGCGGGCTGTGCTTTTAGTCACGTGCACATCGGACACAAGCACTAAAAGTCTGCTCCGTTCATCCTTTTTCTATTTTCTATGCGTGTTCTTCCATTCCACCTTTATTTGGACCATTTATCTTTGCTGGCCAGTTGTTTTGGCGGCCCGCAGCCCGCAACCCGCAACCCGCATGTGTTAATGTTTATCTATAGGTTTCACTTTTGAATTTTCACAAGGTAAATTCAATAAAGGTGAGTCATTACATCATCTCCGAACTCTCGATGCATTCATGTGGACCGATGGAATAAGCGTTGAAGTGTGAAAACAAGATTAAGCTTTTGATGGAGATAAATGTAAAGCAGCGATGTCGGAGTCGGTAAAGTATTAATATTAATATTCTATCTCATCATTCAAGAGTCAACCAATTGTACCTTTTATCCAAGAAATCATTTATTTATTCTGGCTATTTTTTAATGTATGAATAAACTGCAAAACTTGGTTCGTTTTAGTTATAATTGCACTTCTATAATCATACATTTAATTCAGAATAGTTCTATATAGTACTGTTACTATATATATTCTAGTAATTCAATTCAGCAGAATAGGCTCCAATTTAGAATTATTGCGTGCATTAACTAATTGTATTATGTCAACTCTTTGAAATACAATTAGCACAGCCGTAAAGTATAAGCTACAAGTTTACTACAAAGCGATGCACGGGTGTGTGTATGGGTGGTTTTCTTTTATATGTGGCGCAATGTTTTTTTTTTTTGTTTTTTTTTTTTGAAGAAAGAGTTCTGTCTTTTCCCAAATCGGGCAATCTGCTTTAACCTCACCTTGAAGGCTGAGAAGTGAACAATAAAAATCATTTGAAAGCTTTCTGTAATAGGTAAAAAATACAATCAATAGGTTGGTAAGGAGGTCCACGAGATAAGGTTTGATACCGCAATAACCATTTCAAAAGACTCCATTGCATTCAATACTTGATAAAAAAAATAGATTAATTGAAAATGGTAAGTATGGTATCTATATATATAGCCAACTTGTTGATATCAAAGAATCATTGAGCAATTTTCTTGTGTAGGTTGATCTTTGCAATGAGATACATATGAATCAATTATATACTAACAACTGGTTTCGATTCTTTCTTTCCTTGCATGGACTGTTGGAAGGAGAGAAATTTGAAAATCTTTGTAAAACAGGGTAAAAGAAAGTCAAGTGCCAAACCACAAAAAAAAATCAAGCAAGTTTTGGATACACAATTCTCTTGTTTGTTTTGTAACCATGAAAAATCGGTTAATTGTACATTAGATAAAAAAGTCAGCATCGGTACTTTGAAATGTAAAGTGTGTGGACAATCATTCCAAAGTCCAATAAATTCGTTGTCTCAACCAATTGATATTTATTCCGATTGGGTTGATGCTTGTGAAGCTGTTGCTGAAGAACAATCCACCCTTGTTAAAAAAGATGAGGGCGATGAAGATGATGAAGGTTTTGTTGAAAATGATGATGAAGATTATGATTAAAGTTACGACTGATTTTCAAATTGCATATTAGTTTCTGTGTTTTTGTTACCCCGTTTGTCTTTTCTGTGCTATATATGTATACATTATAAATACACCTGTACATTTTATGAATAATTAAATACTAAAAAGTTCAAAGTTTGTCAACTTTTTCCCGCAACTAATCACAATAATTCAAGTTAACTGATTCTAAACACAAGACTGTAAAATATATCATACATATTAAAAATACAAAATGGGAAAAGAAAAATACATATTGGTCAACCAAAAGCTATACACATAAAAAAATATGAAAGATCATTGTTGTTTTGCTGGACGACCTCTTTTTTTACCAATTTTTTCAGATGGCCCTCCATCCTTCTTAGCCTTTCCTTTTCTAACACCTCTAGAGTGATTGGTTATATTCTTGTTTTTTTGTAATTGTTCTTCAAAGGTAGGTTCATCAGTTTGTGACTCGGCAGTGTCTGACTGAGCCACTTGAACTGATGATGATCTGGTTGTTCTTTTGGCTCTTTTAGTACCAGAAACAATACCTGATTCTGTCGTCTCAGCAGGAAGAACGTTAATCACAGTTGTATCATCATCATTGGTGTTCTTGTTTTTTGTTGTGGCTTTTTTCTTTCTTGTTCTCTTTGGTTGAACGTCGTCAACTGACTCGTTCGCTTCTGATTCAGTTTCAGTTGGATTGCTTCTGATTCTTCTAGAGTGTCGCGTTCCAGTAGCAGCAATAGGTGAAGTTGGAGTAGTAGATCTACTCGATCTTTTCTTTACCTGGACTTTTTGGATTGGTTCTTGAGCAGTTGCCTCATTAGAACCAATAAAGTTAGAGTCATTTTTAACAGTAATCTTTTGAGTAGGATCTTCTTGGATTTGATCTCCTCTTTCCGCTAATTTCTTTTCATGAACGGCAATTTCATGTTCGTGCTCTTTTTTATGCTCAAATTCTTCTTCGACTTCAATAAACTGCTCACCTTCAGCAACTAATTCTTGAACATACTTTGGTAAGTTTTGAATTTCATCTTCGTTAATATCCATAATTGGATGGTTTGGTTTTTGTTCTTGATTTCCTTCGCCCTCGTCAGCGTCGTTCTCGTTCTTGATTTCAGTTCCATCAAAGTCATATGATAAAATCCTACCACTTCTAGTTGAAATACCACTTCCTGAACCATAAGTAAATTTGATTGGGGATGGTGCTCTGTATGATTTATCTTGGCTGTCTTTTCTAACAGGTGATCTGCTTCTTCCTTTTCTTGAAATATCTCCATAATTTTGAGGGTCAGAAGTGATTCTCCTCTTGCTTCTTCTCAAAGTATTTGCAGAGCTCTCTTCTTCCTTTTTTTCTTTCTCTTTAATATCAATCTCATCTTGCATTTCTTCCAATGATCTCTTCTTTGAACCTTCAGTATCGTCTGGAACATACCTACTTCTTGTTCTTCTGGCTGGGGATGAATCTATGGTACAAGGTGGCAAGTAATTAACTTCTTCATTATCCTCAGTTTTAGATTCATCCTCAACAGGAGAAGAAATTTTCAAAACAGGAATGGATCCAAGCGATAATGTTGCAACAGGAGCAGGTTCCGCAGAACTACTGCTTGGTCTATAAACAACAGAATCGTCAGAATCTTCCCCTTCTTGGTCTGATTTAATGGTAATCACTTCAGTCTTTTCCGAAATTTCTTCCTTTTCTTCGCTTTGTCTCTTTTCTTCATCATCCATATTAACGTGGATGACTTCAACTTCTTCCTCCAAACCTTCCTTAACATCTTCCTTTAAATCTTCATCAACTTCGTTGGTAACAATTTCATCAACGATAACGATAGTTTCAGGTTCAGATGCAGTTCTAGCAATAGGCTCATTGGTAGAAGACCGAGAGAATCTTCCAAATAATGAAGACAAGAAACCAGTTTTAGCACTACTTTCGGGAACTTCAGCAATTTCTTCTTTGAAGTCTTCCTCTGGCTCTTGCACCGAATCAGCGGCTTCCTCTGTTTCAATTTCAGCAGTTGGAAAAACGGTAATGACTTGTGTTTCATCAGAAGCAGGTCCCTCTTCAGCAGTTTCAGGTTCAGTTACAGTTTCCGGAAGTTGCTCTTCTTCTTCTTTTGTATTTAAATCGATATCAGACTTTTCAGCAATTTGAACCTCTTTTGCACCAACTTCAGCACCAACAGCATTGGAAGGAACTTCCTCGGTAACAGATTCGGATTCCACAAAATTTTCCTTGTCAGAAGCAACATCCATCAAAGAATCTGATGCAAATTCAATGACATTTTCCAAGACTGTTGTTTTTTGCACTGGCTGAGTATCTTCTGCTGCTTGAGTATTTGTAAAAGACTCTTCAGCTTGGCCCAAATCATCAGCTTCAATAACTGCAGCTGAGCCTTCACTAGTTTCATCAGCTCGTTCAACTTCAGTGAAATCCATCATAGAACCAGCAACCATATCAGATGCCGTTTCAAGCAATCCTGGTGCTGAAGTGGAGTCAAGAGCTTCATGAAAAACATGGTCAGCACTATCCATTGCTTCTGACGATCTCTCAGAGCCTTGGGGTACAATTTCAACGACCAGATCACGTGTATCATTTTCAGCAGCAGTGTCAAAGTCGTCGGTTGTTGTAACATCAGGCATGGAACCAGCGGCAAATTCTTGAATGGAGTTCAGAACACCTGCGCTTGAAGAAGCAGTTTCTTCAGGTTCAGAACTTCCTGTATGGAGTAAACGTTCGTTATGTGTAGCCTCATCAATTGCTGACTCTTCATCTTCTCTAGTTTCTTTGATTTCAATTCCGGAATCAGATATCTTCGCTTGTTCCACAGAAATAGGCTCTTCTGGTATAGCTTCAACATCAGGAGTGTCTTCAGCACTAGTAATATCAAGCATATTTTCAGATGCAAAGTTAGTAATGGCATTTAAAATACCAGTTCTTGAACGTTCTGGTTCTTCGTCATCAGTTTGATTTTTACTTTCAACAGCGTCGTTTTCATCAGCAGAAGCTGACTCTTCTCCCATAGTTTCGATATCAGCTAGAGCTTTAGTGTCGACAGTATTAGATGGAGTATCAGTACTGGCATCAGGTGTGGATTCAACTGTTGTAACGTCAAACATCGCACCGGAGGCAAATTCTTTGATAGCACTAAAGATACCTGGTATTGGCAAAGTAGTATCGTCTTTAGCAGCGGGTACTTCTGGTGCTTCATCTTCTGTAATTTCAGCATCAACTGAAGGTGTATTGTTAGTGGTTCCGTCTAATGGTTCAGCTTCTTTAGAGTTTTCAGATTCTTCCTTAATTTCTTCAGATTCTTCTGCAACTTCTTCAACCTCATGGGAAACACTATCTTTCATATCTGGTTTGTCAACATTTTCATTTTCAAAGCTTTGAGGTTCTGGAACTGGATCTTCATTCTGTGATTCAATTTCAGGAGTGTCTTCAGCTGTAGTAATATCAAATATATTATGAGATGCGAATTCCCTAATAGAACTCAAAATACCTGGTCTTGAAGTATTAGCTTCCATTTCCTTATCCTCCTCGATACTAACATCATTGGACTGTGAAAGTGTTTGGTATTTGGCATCATTAACGGCAATATTAACTTCAGATTCAGATTCAGATCCTGATTCGACTTCAGGTTTAGGATCAGCAGCAAGTTCAGGTTCAGCATCAAGTTCAGCAGCAACTATAGCATCATTATCAACACCGATGCTCGTATTTTGTTGGTTAGTAGGTTCAAGTTCTTCGTCGTTATCTTCTTCTTGAGAATTGGAATCTGAAGATTCTGGTTCTTCAGACGCCTTAGCAGCCATCGTTTTCCAGTAATTAACCACTTCAAAAGCCGATTTTGGTCTTTTTTCACTCTTGATTGTTGTATTGGCAATCACATCTGATTCTGTTTCGGACTCGGATTCGGACTGTTGAGAACCAATTACTGGTGATGATGTATCAATTGGATACTGATTGAAAAGATCTTTTTCTCCTTCTTCGTCCTCTTCTTCCTCTTTTTCCTCTTCTTCCTCTTCTTCCTCGCTGGAGTGAACAGTCGTCTGGTTATTTGTGAAATCAATCATAGCCTCAGCGGCAAACTGGTGTACAGTTTCCAACAAGTGTGGATTTGAATCGGTGATAGTAGCTTCTTCTTCTTCCTTTTGTACTTCCCTATTTTCCATGGAATCATCAGTTAGACTGTTAGTCACGTTTATCATATTACCTGACGCAAATTCTTCAGCAGCATTGATAACATTAAACAAACTAGTATAAGCTTGATTATCCTTCATATCAGTTTCTGTTTGATCTGTAGTGATATCCATCATCATGCCATCGGCAAAAGCTTCTATGACATTATGGGAATCAGTGGTGACATCATCGTTTATGTCAACAACTTTCAATAACTCATCACGACTCTGTTCGGTTTGTGAAATTGACCCAGTTTCCGTTGGATTAGCAACCATGGATTCCTGACTAATTCTGTTGTCCTCAGTTTGAGTAGCATCCTTATTATCAGATAATCTTAACTTTCCCCATCCGAAAGAAAAGAATCTCTTGATTCTTTTAAAAGCTGATGTTGATGATGGTAAATCTGATGTTCCTTGCCCTTCACTTTGTTTAACTGGTTCTTGGTCAACTTCCCCAAATGATCTTTTTCTTTGAATGCAAGTATCCGATTCAATTTCAACCGCCTCACCTTGGTCACTTCCTTCACTAGCTGAATCATAAGGATTTTCTAGAATAGCTTTGTCAATTTCATCAGCATCTAATTCAGAGCCCTCTATGTATTCTTCTTCGTCATTTTCTTCAATGATTTGTTCAAGATCTGACTCAGAATCAAACACAGATTCGACATTTTCAACCACTGGCAGACCCGCTGCATCTTCACCTTCTTCATGTGAAGGATCGTCGTCATCGTCAGCAAAAATAGCACCATCTTCAGCATAAACAGTTTCATCATCTTCGTCTTTATCATTTTCAAAATCTTTTGAATCAGCAGATGGATCTTCTTGTTCATTAGCGTTGAAGATGACAGTTTGATTGGCAATGAAACTTGAGGTCTCATTAGCAAAATCATCCAATTGGGTTTCGTTCAATAAAGCAGTGGCAAATTCAGTCTCATCAAAAGAATTCTTTTGATTTTCATCAATCATTGAGGATTCTGCAACAACGTCAAGCTTCTTTTCAGTTTCATCAGCTGATAATGATTCATATGCATTCACAGCCGTCTGATAAGCTGTTTCATTCTCTGTCGTATTAATGGTCATTTCAACGTCATTTGATTCTTCTTCATCGGCCTCAGGATAAACCTTAATTATAGTAACATTATGTTCTTGTTCTTGTTCTTGTTCTTGTTCTTGCCCAGGTACAGACTCGGATTCAGATTCAGAGTCAGATTTACATTTAAATTCATATTCATCAACTTCAGTGGTTTGTCTAACATTACTTAGTTCGGTTGATTTGGCTATTTCTTCATCGAGAGTTTCTACAGCAGATTGTGCAATCTTCTTGGATTCAGTTTGATTCTCTTCAACAGTATTGGAAACATCAATTGATAACTCTGAAGATTCGTTGGTGGAAGCTTTGCGGTTATGGATATTGATAGATTGATTCAATATACTTAGTAAATTTGGATTCAACTTAGGAGGTTCAGGAGTTGGAGGTTTTGGAGAAGGTGTTGGATCTCCTGGAGGAGGCGTTTGTATGTTCGTGATTGGGATTTCCTCTGTTACAGATGGTTCAATTGCGGTATGGAACAAATTTGAATCTGACATAGGTTCATCTTCTTGCGGTGAGTCTGGTTTCACAACTATGACTGTAGTTTTTTCAGCTTCCGAAGTTTCGATATAGTCACTATAATGAGAGGTATCCATATAATCGTCCACAATTTCATCTGAAGACACATCGTCAATGGCTTTAGCTTCGTTTTGGTCTTCTTTTTCTTCTTTCTCTTCCTCTCCATCTTCCTTTTCCTCTTCTTCTTCCCTATTTTCTTCCAGTGTAGGTTTCACGGTGATGTTGATAGTTTGATTAGAAGGATCAATAGTTTCATCAACTTCATCACCGTATACTTCGATCGATTCCTGATTGTTATTGGCTGTTGGTTGTTGTTGGGCCATTTGAGCTATTTGCATCCAGTTAGTGCTTTCAATGTCGGGGAGTGCAGATGAGACAATGTTTTGAACCTCTTTTAGTAATGCAGGATCAATTTCGGTGGAGTGAGCAATGCCAAAGACTTCTTCGGGCTGTTCTTTTTCATATTCTGCTTGTTCGGATTCTTCAGGCTCAGATTCTTTAGGTTCAGGTTCAGATTCTTCAGGTTCGGACTCTTCAGGTTCGGACTCTTCAGATTCGGACTCTTCAGGTTCGGACTCTCCAACTTCGGACTCTCCAAATTCGTCACCTTGCTCTCCGGCATACATATTGTCAAATTCTTCTCCATCTTCTTCAGAGTCCAAACTGATGAGGCTGTTGGAATCATGCTTTCCGGTTGGAGGTACAAAAGAATTTATCAGTGACATTCTAGGATTAGAGGTAATACGGAAATGGTTTTGTTTATAGGTAGAGTCGTCATATGCTGTTTCAAACTCTTCTTCTTCTTCTTCTTCTTCTTCTTCTTCTTCTTCTTCTTCTTCCTCTTCTTCTTCTTCTTCCTCTTCTTCTTCTTCTTCTTCTTCTTCGTCTTGAGAACCGATTTTTTCAGAAACATCCCCTTCTTCCTCTTCTTCAAGCAAATCACTGATAGCTTGATTATCTTCTTCAATTTCTTGCTCTGACTCACTGTATTGTTCCAGTTTCAAGTCTTCATGTTGATTGGTATTATATTGTTTGGAAGGTCGCATATAAACAAAATCGTCCATTCTAGGGTTTAGAACAGTGGCTATACTTTTTGAAGAGTGCTGTAATCTTGATGATTCTTGCTCTTGTTCGTATTCTTCTTCTTCCCCAAATGTTACTTTTTCAACTTCCGGTTCTTGATTATCTTCAGGTTCACTTTCAGATAAGATATCTATCACTTCCAATGAAGCGTCAGCGGAATCCTGTTCTGGATCAGATTGGTCATCGTATTTGTATTCTTTTTCTGGAATTTCCTCCGGGTATTCTGCATCCCCTTGTTCTTCATCTTGTTCAAGGTCAGAGTTTACTGTCTTATCTATTAATGGTTCTTGTTCTTCCTCTTCGATAAAATCAGCTGCACTTGGGGGAATCAAGTTATCGTTTTGTAATTTGGACAAAAAAGTTGCTAATTTCTTCATTTTAACCTCATCTTGTTCAACAGCTTTAAGTTTTTGTCTTTCTTGTAAATATTCTCTATTCATCTTCTCATAAAACTCTTGATCTTCCTTCTTGGATTCTTCAAGGTAATTATGGTACCTTTCTTTCAATTTTTCGTACCAATCATGATCATTGGTTTGATGTTTCATTTTTGGCAATAAAAAGGTTTTTGATATACCAGATGAAATCGGCTGTTTACTAATCGTTGCAGGGACATTCATTGTAGCCGTGGCAGTGTTTGCTACTGATGCTGGTAAGACACTTCCTATACTTTTTTCAGTCTCATCTAGTTGTCTAAGTGGCTGTAAATCAGGTTCATCAATGTGAATATTAGCTCTTTCGGCCAATTCTCTCCAGTAATCAATATCATGGCTCTTTCTTTTTTCAACAAATATTAGTTCAACGTTTGGATTGTTCTTGTATAACCTTGCCCTTGCTCTATTCAAACTTGGAGTCTCGTTGGTAAATGTAAGCACAATTTTCTTTGGTTTACCGTCTCCATTGGCGGAAGATTTGTTTGATTGAGCCATTTTGGGGATCGAGCCTGTTCTTTTAAATTTTTTGTGGTGGTTAAAAGATTGTGGTGTGTGTAAGTATACAGTGGTTCTATAGATGATTGATTTAGAAATTTATTCCAGCCTTATGTTTTCATTTAAACCATGTTGTATAAGATTTTAAGAATGTCAATGGATTCTGATGTGCGTTCAAAGCGCGTATGGTTCTAAACATCTTTACACCATAAGTAATTTGTAACAAAAAGAATTAGAGTATACACAGCCTTGACCTTATTCTCTTACTCCACAGAGCACTTTTGGTTCTCTCCATATTTACCATTACAACCGATTTATCCTTTCACTTGTTTGCACGTTCTCATTGCAAAAATGAATACAATTTTTGATTAGATCATGTTAAATTTGCATAGAAGTTATGGAAAGATTAGTCAAAGACTCCTCTCAATGTCATATTCCACATCTGCACCTTTAGTCAAAACAGCGGCCTGTATCATAATTGGAGACGAGATTTTGAACTCAAAGATCATTGACACAAACTCCAGATTTTTTGCTCACTACTGTTATCAATCCGGTATAGAACTTAAAAAAATATCAATAGTTGGTGATGATGAGTCAGAAATATTAAACACCGTCAAAGAATTTGATTCAAAATATGACTTGATTGTAACAAGCGGGGGTATTGGTCCAACGCATGACGATATCACATATTCGGCAATTGCCAAAGCCTACGGAATAGGACTGAAATTTGATGATGTTTCATTTTCAAGGTATAAAAAGACAAGTGGAACTGATAAACTGAAATCTTTTAACTCTAAACAGTTGAATGCATTTGAAAGAATGTTCATCTTACCCGATCATCCAACATTAGTGAAAAAGTTTTTTGTCTTTGATAGATGGGTACCTATAGTGAATATTAATAACAAACTAAACATATTACCTGGTGTACCTGCAATATTTGAGTATCTGTTGATGGAGGGTTTGGTTCCCAATCTTAGTCTTCCAGAGTCAAAATATAAAACTTTGTATATTGTAACACGTCTCTCTGAATCACATATTGCTCCAATGTTGGCTGAGCAGCAAATGATCATTCAAGACTTGAAATTATCAATTAAGATTGGATCTTACCCTCATTTGGAAAAACGTGTCAATACCATTAGTATCAGTGGATTTGACGTAGATATAGAGTACATGGCTCAACTAGCTAAGCTTTTTGAAGAAGAATTTCAGGGAACAGAGATTAGTCGGGCTCAGGAATTTGAACTTTCTATCGATAGGTCATTTACCGATGTTGATTACATACCCTCAAAACGTTAATCTCGCGTATATATATGTAAAAGTATGAATATTGTGTTTTGAAATTTCAAGAGTTATATAAACATGTATGTATATAAAGAAAAAGAGTAGGAAAAAAGAGAAGGAGAGAAACAATTAAAAAAAAGCACATTATTGTTCATCACTCAAACCATTTATTTTTCTTCTTTTCCTTCATCTTGAATAACTTCTTCAGATTGAGAATTTGAAATAAATTGAACAGAAATGTTTTTGATATTCGAATAATCTTGCGATAATTGTGCCTTGATGTTTTCTGCCATTTGGCCCATCTTATCTAAAGTCAAATTATTTTCGTAGTCCTTGTTGTAAGAACCAACACCTAATTTCAAAATAACGTTCATGTTTGTACCTGATGGTAAAACGGATAGTTCTTTAATCAGAACGTTACTATCGGCCTTCATCAAGTTTAAGTTAATGCTATCTTCTAGCGCACTGTATCTTGGGTCTTCTTTCGGTAAAGCCTTGTCAATCAATTCTTTGAATGACTGAACAACACCGGAGACACCAACTCTCATAACTAGTAAAGCAACTAACAAACCTCCAATGCTGTCTAACCAGTAGATATTCAAGAAGTAACCTGATGAGATAGTGGCAACGGCAACAACAGAAGTTAATGAGTCCACTCTATGATGCCATGCGTTAGCAATCAAGACCTTAGAATTTAATTTTTCACCAACTTTACGGGTAGCTTGGAAAAGCCATTCTTTAACAGCAATAGAGCCTAAAGCCAACCAAGCAGCATTGATATCAACGGTTTCTAAATCACTTGCAACTTCAGAACCGTCTAATGCTGTAACATGAGTATGAGAATGGGAATGAGTGGGAATTGACCCAAGAATATCTAAAACGTTATGTGGCAAAACAGGGGTAATGATATCGATAAGTGAACTCCAGCCAATTTGAAAACCAGCGTATAGTAAGATAGCAGAGACAAAGAATGAGCCCAAAGTTTCAATCTTACCGAAACCAAGAGGGTATGCTTCGTTTGCTTGTTTACTACTGTATTTAACTGTAGATAAGGTCAAAATATCTGAGAATAAGTCACCAACGGCATGAACTGCATCAGCAACCAAAGCTTGTGAATGGAAATAAATACCACCTGCAAATTTAGAAACGGCCATAGAAGCATTAACACCAAGTCCGATCCATGTTATTTTAACACCTTCATTAGCCCAGTTTTTGGTATCGTATAACTTCATTGCTTCAGGGTCTGAAGAATGAGAGTGTGAATGGCCAGAAGAGTGAGAATGTGAATGGGCATCTCCACTACCCATAATTTGAGAGATTGGAAGGTGTGGGTCAAAGAAGTCTTTGGTTTTATTCCATAATGTTGGTTTCTTTTCATTCAACGTGATTTCGAATGGGTCGCCGTTTAAGTCCATTTCATCCATTTCAGGGAATTCTGCATGAGAATGGCCATGGCTATGTTTTGATTTCTTTACTTGTGAATGAGAGTGAGGTTGGTCGCCATGCGAGTGGGAATGTCTTAAATATGCAACTGAGGAAAAGTGGAGCTTTGTTGTATCTATCAAGCTACGCACTTTGAAAGGTGACCTTGAAGATTGAATTATGAGCCTGCTATACATTATTGTTAACAATATTGAACCTTCTTTTCCAAATATTGTACCTTTCTCAATCTCTTTGAAAAAAAATCAAAGAAACAAGATCAAATCAAAGAGAGCAGAAAACAAATGGAACTTTTCAACTCATTGAACCGAAAGTGAAGGTGTCTCTTTCTTGCCAACAGAAATAGCAAAAAAACACAGATTCTTCACCCCGTCTGCACCCCTCGACCAACTGTTTTGCGCTGCGCACGTCTCAACTTTTATCGGATTTACACCTTTTTTTCTCTTCTCCCGTTTTATAGAACCAAAATTGGTACGCACGCCCCAGTTTTTTAAGATCTTCCCCGTACTACTAGTAACCCTCGGAACAGTCAAAAAATCGCACAGTCAAAAACCGCACAGTCGGACTACGACGGCAACTTTTGAAATCTTGGATTCTCCGAGATCTTATTTTCTTTGTCTCTCCTTCAACTGATGTTAATTGATTGTTTAATTATATTATCCTACTTTAAATAAATACATATGTACACACCTTACTGTCCTGGTATCTCTTAGAAGTTCTTTTTTGGTAGTTTTGCTTTTGTTTCATCAACCTGTTAGCTGCTCAGCTCATCCTTCAGTTGAACTGGTCCAGTTGTTTCCAAAGTAGACGTTGTACTCTCAGTTTCATATTTAACAGTCAAAATATCTGATTCTAAATGTCGGTTTGCCATATTCTCTGAGGACATTTTATCTTCTTGTTCAACCACCCCATCTAGTTCAGCTCCAATAACAGGTTCCCGTAAAGTCAGCCCAGCTTCAACTTGGGCGTTTGGCTCGTCAGGGGTTTCTTCAACAGTTTTATCAACGTCATCGTCAATATTGTTTTTCTTGCAAATTTTTGTAACCTCTGTATTCAATCTTTCACCTGTTTCAGGAATATCAGAATTTGGTTGCCTAGCTTCTCCAGTGGCTTCCAAGTTAAATTGTTCGACTTGTTTAGGAGCTTGAATATCTAATTGTTTGGGTTTCTCAATAACTTGGGTGTCCAAGGGTTTAACTTCCCCAGTAACTTTTGTAACTGGTTGTTTGGCTTCCCCAGTAGCTTTGGTATCCTTAACGATATCTTCAGGTAGCTCTGGTTCAACTTTAGGAAGCAGTTCACGTAGTCTGTTTTTAATTTTCAGCCTTTCATCTTCAAAATTCACTGTACAACCTTCTAATTTACGTAAAACATAACGTAAATTGTCCATATTATCTTCAACCAACACATTTTCTGTATTATGCTTCAACTTTAGTAAGCTAGATTTGAACAAGTAACAAGATTTAGCAATTTGCAACAAATATTCAAATTCGGGGGGTAAGATGACTAAATTTTGAGCAGAAGATAAAACAAAACCAATTAAGGTCTTATAGGTAGGTTTCTTTTCCATCATATTGTTTTGATATGTAGTTGTTTTAAACTGTTCTTTCAAATCACATATTGGACATAAATAACCATTGATGTTGTTATCGTTTTCGTCATTCTCATCCAAACCAATACAATTGAAATGGAACCATTGTTCGCATGACTCACATTCAATCATAATGCCATTCTCATGAGTCAACCTGCAAACACAATAGTTGGCACTATTAGGTTCTTCACCAAATATCAGTTCGTTTGATTCAAACATTCCTTTAAAGTAGTTCTTTAATTTTTTGGCAGGTGGTAATTCTTTAAAAGTAGAATATAGTTGTTCGTACCATGAATCAATTGATTTTAAAATTCCTTTGAATTGGTCAACTCTTTGGGAGAGATCTGAGTATTTTGATACTCTTTCGATGAGTTCGGATAGATTCTGCTGGTTAACCATTGAAATTACTTCGAAAAATTGAATAGCGAGATCTATTTGATTTAAAGTATCGTTGATATCTTGACTTTTCAGCTCTCTCTTCTTCTCAATAGCAGCACATAAAGGTTCGATGTGGTTCAAAGTAACTTCATATTCACGAATTGAATTTAGAATAACAGCTCTTAATTCCTTTTTAATTGGTAATGGCTCATATTTCTCGTATAAAGATTGGATCTCCAAAATATTCAGTGGAGTTTTATAAACAAACCATTCCAAGTCATTATTAGCAACAATCGCTTTGTTGTAAAGATCTGTCAATTGTGCAACTTTTTCGGCATCAACAGATGAAGCAACAGATTCGCTTTCGTCTATCAATGATTTAATTTCTTCTGTAGTTGTACCATAGTTGATATCGGAGGCCTTTTTTAGCCAACTATTTCTCTTTAAAATTCTATCGAGAATCAAAGTTGAATCCAATTTAATACCAAAAGACTCGCCTAGTAAATGTAAACTAACAATGGTATCGTTATCTGGAGAACTATCATCACTTAGAAGAGTACTCACTGAATCATTAAATCTCAAAATTTCATCTGCAAACTCAATCAATTGATCCATCTCTGGTGTTGAAACAGGTAAATGTGGAATTTCCTTCAATAATTGATCCAATTCTTCAATATCATTCAGTTTGTCCTTATTTGAATCCTTGAATTGAACCTCAGTCGTTCGTCTTTGTCTCATTCTAGATGAAGCTTTAGCTTGTAAAAACTTGCTTGCTTTAAAAATCCAATCATCAGTAAGTTGGATGTTTTTTTTCAAGTTTTCAAAAAGCTCTAAGGCTTTTAACTCGTGTATGTTAGTGGTGTTTTTATTCTTGTTACGGAAAATCGACTCTCCTTCAGCTAACAATGGTTTCACCAGTTTAGTGGATGGCTTATCGTACCCATCTATAACCGTTTCATACTTCTCTAACCACTTTTCACCAGTTAACAACTTCATCTTGACTAACTTCTTGCAGTTTTTTAATGATTCATCCGATAGCACGGTATTCAACTCTATTTTAAAATCATATATGTCTGGATTATAATTATTTAAGAAATATTTTAAAGACATTGTAAAATTGTTATAATCTTGGTCTTTGTCTTTTAAAATAATATAAGATGGATATGTATCAACAAGGTCTGCATCTGTAATGGAGGTCTTCAAGTCGGTACTCAAAACATTGGTTTCTTTTACCGATGAGATGTTTCTAATTGCATCGCGCAATTGCAACTCTTCATCGATCATTCTTTCCAAGATAGGCTCCAACACCTTAATCGTATCTCTATTATCACACTTATTGGCAATGTTAACTAGTAATTTGAAAGTAGAAAATTTGGGGATGATTTGCTGTTTGGCTAACCATCCAGTAGCCTGATTTGCAAATTTCAGCCAAGACACAGTAGCAAAATTAACTGATTCGTTAACAGTGGTCCCTAATGAAACGTTTGAACTATAAGTTTTTGGGAACTTGATAATATATTCGCCTGGTTCTTGGTATGTACCATAAACATCAATGCCACATTTCTTTAAATAATTTGGAGATATGAATATTTCTTCGTTGAAGTGTGATGGTTTATCAGTAGAAACAAATCCTTTAAACTTGTCATTCTTAGGCGCCCTTCTTGAGGCCATTGGATCACTGATAACTCTATTCTCCAAAGTAACAGTATAAGCATCAGAGTTTGAAACCAAATTATTGAACTTGATAAAGTTCTTGTCCACGTCACTATCTTGCTCTTCTTTCCTTTTGATGAAATCTTGTAAAACTTCTTCGTATTTAGCTTGAAACTCCGGTGGGATAAAATACCAAAGTTTCTTGCTACCTAGATGTTGGAAGTCCGCAGAATATAATAAATGATCCTCCATGTTCCATGACTGAGAACTGAAAAACATACCAAAAGTCAGGGAGGGTCTCAAAATTGAGTCAGCATCTTCGGATAAATATTGAAGCAATGAATCGTCACATACAGGTATATTGTGTATATTCCAAGGACTTAAAAATTCAAAAGAAGATTTTCCATTTGGCTTGGTATAGAAACCTGATTCATGAACACTTGTTGGAACTTTAACAGCAATTTCAGTTTCAAGAACAGTTTTGTGATCAGATAAAATCTCCCAAAATTTCTTTTCAATAACCTGATCTTCTAGTTTGGTACCTTGTGGAGCACCCATTCTTCTGAAAACTTGTTCTTTGAAAGCTCTACTCTTGTCATTAAACTGTTTGAGATTGTATAAAGATGAAGTTCTTGTTTCAAACAATGAACAGTCATCAGTACCATCATCAGCATGCCAATTGTAAAAATCATAGTTGGGAATAGTTGATTCATCATTAACCGTAATTCCCTTTCTTTGGGTTGTTGCTTGATCAAAATATGGGTCAAATCCAGACTTCACCAATAGTTCGCGGTTACGTTTGAATTCAGTTGATGATCCAATTATCCTTGGTAGGTATGAAGATTCATCGTCCAGCTTTTGACGCTTAACTGGTTGAATATGATCTTCGTAAGTAAATCCAACTTCTTGTTCATAATTAATGTCAAGTGAAAGAACATATCTTTGATAAGCTGATTTGATAGAAGATGATAAAGAACTGGTGATTTTGCCATAAAACCCTAATTCTCTACCAACTTGTGCCCATAGCTTTTCCCTGCAGCAGTTCTCGTAACCACCTCTCAAATGAACAGATTTTTGTAATCTGTACAAATCAATGATTCTTTTATCTATACAAGGTAATCTTGAAACTGAGACGTTGTTTTCCATTCCAGCACGTAATAGCTTTTTGTGGAAGACGTATCTAGCATTTAAATCATTGACATCAGAGTTCCATAGCTGTCTTCTCGTTTTGAACCAAAGTGATTCTAAATTGGATGCAAATCTATGGGTAAGAGGTTTTGGAGCAACAATTTTCACAGCTCCATACTTCTCTCCTAGTGAAGTTAACGATTCTATCAAAGCTGCTGGATCACTGAATTCCTCAACTGTAGGAGTAATTACTGGAATTGGTGGGACTGCACTGGGTGCATCGTCATTGGTCTTGTAGCCACTTGACCTAGTGCTGACTAAGTCAGGATGTGGATTAACTCTGTTTTTATTTTGAGGATACATGAAAGGATTATAGTGATGAGTTATTGAAGACATAGTCTTAGTTGGTGGTTTTTCAAGCGCTTGCCTTGGTGTTTCTGCTGTGGTATACCTGTGAAATCTTGATGTTTTTGGAGCTCCAACTACATATACTTTCTTTTTTTGAGAATTATGGGTAGGGATTTCAATGTATCTGGTTTCGTTCGCTTTCTTTTCATCTGATGTAGCAAAACTTTGGAATTGAATGAACTTACTCTTGTTAGCACCCTTTGGGATTCTTCTCTTCAGTAGAGGATTGAAATTTGATGACTTGCTGCCATCTAGTTCAGTCCCTCGACTTGAGTTTTGGGGGTAATTTTCGAATAATTCAGGATGTTGTTGCTCGTCGAGCTTCCCACTTGCTTTGTCGCTTAATTCAAATTCTGTATTAGTTTGGAGATCGTTTTGCTCAGATAACTCATTGGTCCTGTATTGGGATTCATTTATTATGGAGTCTCCTTCCATGGTCTCGCTAACCTTTGGGTACCTGGAATGAGCTAGCTGTCTATGGTTCTGTTTGATAGATTCTTGTATAAAGAACTTATCATCAGTTTCTGAATATCCTGGGTTACTAGTAATCGAAGTGTTTTCTGATATATTTGTCTCAACTGTTTTATCATGGCTTGTTCTGATGTTTTTACTGTTACTAAGATTGTCGTGGTAGGAAAATGGGGCCGATACTTCACGGTTCAATAAGCTGGAGAGTGGGCCTGATTCCTGTTGCATTGACTGTGATGGTGGTGATAAATGTTGCTGTTGCTGTAGAGGTAAATTCTGTGATGGTTGATATACCTGTTGTTGCTGTTGTGGTGATGGTCGGTTATGCTTGTGGTGATGGTGATACGGAGCTTGTGCTTGATGGTGTGGTTCTTGTGGTAAGATTTGGTGTTGTTGGTGATGACTCTCAAATTGCTGATGTTGTTGGCAAATATCAAATGCCTGTTGTTGTTGCTGTTGTTGTTGCTGTTGCACATTTTCATAAGGGTAGTGATGTAATTGTAGAAACTGCGGTGGTAACATATGAGGGCCTCGGCTGCCATGAATAGGAGAAGGACGATTTGGGCCATGCAAACTATTGGATAGCGGAGGTATTGAAGAGTGAACTTGAACAGGGTTATATGTAGGGGAACCATTCTGATTATAATGGTTTGGATTTATAACTGAAAACGAAGCAGTTGATTGTTGTGGCGCTTGAGTCGTAGCTGCCGCTGATGGTGATACTGAAGCAGAAGCTTGTTTCCATTCCATGGGTCCTGTATGTTCAGTTCTTGAATCTCCAAACCTGGTTGAAAATGAAGGAATGGATGATAAGCTCTGGAAGCTTCCTGTTCTTGAATCGCTGCTTTTAGCTATCGGCATTTGATGAGCAGTTGGTAATGCAGGTAGCTGGATTCCTCCTGTCAAAGTTGCCAATGAAGGTAGTTTTATTTGTGGCCTATTGGGTTGATTCCCGTTGTGAAAACCGTTCTCTGACATCCTGCAGAGATACTTCTCGCCTGAGATTTAAAATGATTTCTTTCTTGCAATTTGTTAATTTGAGCGGACCTAAGTCGTATAAGAAATAAAAAAGGGTTGAAAAACTGATTTTTTACCTATAAAGTCACTTGCACTAGTAATGAACTTGGTAGATCTCATCACAGAATGTGAAAGCCTGTCTGTATCGATATAAAAATTGGGGTGGAACACGACAAGTAAAAAAAAGAAGTGTAGATGAAAAACTTGGGATTGTTTAATGTTTAATGATAGATAAACTCGTACGTTGAACAACCTGAGGCTGCAACTGATAGCAAGTTTGTCAGAACCTCACTTTTATTCAGAGTGAGATTCTCTGTAATTGATTCAAATTTGTGGTATTTATAAAATAAGCCACAACAATATTAATGTTATAACAGAGACTATACGAAGTTATACGAGCGAGTGACAATTCTGTCACTAAAATTCAAATGGAAATATCGCATAAATAGATCTGTAGATTTCCACTTGTTTCTAAAGAAGTTACAATCTGATATCTTTAGAAGAAGGGGGAAGTTTTATATATCAAAACTGGATAGAAAATTTTAATAGGAGATGTCTTTATTTGTTATATAATTAACTTAGAGAATCTATTTCAATTGGATTACATTTATTGAATCCAACTGTGTGTTTCCAAAATTAGTCACTAGACCTTGAACAAGTCTCAATTATTGAACTCACTTAGTATGTAGCTCATACTATTTTAAATTACCCCGAGGAGGTATCCATGACTAAACTACCTTGGATGATAGCCGTGCTACTC
>PPKI02000067.1:0-64695 GCA_003707645.2 Ogataea trehalophila
TGGGGGGTTGAGGGGACATGTCAAAGTAAAAACACATAAGCAAGCAAAAAAGACAAAAGGAAAGTAGCAATAATAATAATAGTAAGAAACTAAAGATATATTCATATATTAACACTAAATTGTAAGAAGTTTTCATCAAAGACAGGGAAAGGAAAAACAAAATACAAGGCTCAGTATATCAAGTGAAACACAGCTTGCTTTATTCCTTCTAAATTGTACAATTAATCTATTGATTATAATTTATGGAAAAAAATTAAATTAAGTACTTTGCCTTTGAATGACCAGTAGAAGTGGCAGCTTCCTTATGACTGATAAATTCAATAGTGGAGTCTTCTGGTAACATTAAAACCTTCTTTAATCTTTCACCGATTGGCTTTAAAGATTGTTCTTTACAAGATTTAGTCCATAAACAAACCTTGAAAACACCCTTTCTGACGTTTAAAACAACACCATTGACTTCATCTTCATCAGTTTCAATGGTTTCACCAATGACACTTAACAAAGATCTAGTCCAAATTTGGTTGATATCAACTTTATTGATTTCCATGAACTTGGATTTGAATTGGAATAACCATTTACCACCAGCAGAGTTAGCTTCATCTTCCCACTCTGGCTTGATGTTTTCTCTGAATAAGTGATAATCGGACTTTAATGGTAAATCACTAGCTTTTGGAATTGAGTTGTAAATACCCCAGAATTCTTCAACAGTATCAAAAGTAACAACTGGTTTTAACAAATCGGCCCAACTTTCACTTTGATCAACAGCTGGCTTTGTGTACCATAAGGTCCATTTGGAGTTTAATGGATGCTTAACGTTGAATTCTTCCTTGGATTCTAAGACAGTAACATCTTTCTTTTCTTCTAAAGATAGATCCTTGGCAGCTTGGTTTAATTCTTCAGACATCTATATTTAATGGTAGTGAATTGATTTAGGTCATCTCTAACCTCGTTGAAAGATCAAAGACAAAACAAATTATAGTGTTAGTAATTCTTTTGTTTTAGAAGTCTTGTGGGGTTAGTGAGTCTTCTTATACACACACAGTGTTATCGTGATTAGAACCGTTTATAATAATCCAAAAAAATACTGGTATCATCATCTGTTGTTTAGTATCGTGGTTCATTGACTTCTTTGGAAAATAATCAAATTGAAAATCTACCCAGTGACCAAAAAGTTGGACTAATGTGTGAGATATAGGATGAACAATTATTTTGGGTATTTGTGTATGGGTGCTTGCTAATAGAGAAATAACATACCTTGTATAATTCCTTTAGCAATAGTCAAAATAAAAATCGATCCGTTTCGTAGTATAATGAGAAGGGGAAATAAAGTTACTGAACAAAACAAACTAACAAGACGAAAAGCTTTCTTTAATTACAAGCTTGTCCAAACGATTTCCATTCACAGCGCAAAAACCTCTGCAAATTCAAATTTTGAGCCTTCAGACAAAAAAAAACCAAAAAATCTTCAGCTGACATAATCTAATAGAATCACGTGACTAACTATTATAACTTTTGCTGTACTCTTTTATAGTTTACCCGGAATAGCGAGTGGGAGATGTGATCTATTCAGATATCTTCATTCATTTACACTTTAAAATGCACTTTAGTCAAATCTCAATCTCTATTATAACGTTGCACGGGTATACATAGAATCCAACAGAAAATGGCAACAGCATCAACTAGTCGAGACCTGTCTATCACTGTTGACAGAGGATTGGCCAAACAAGCCGACAAAATTCATGGGGTTAATCCGGTTCTTCTTATCGAGAAGATAACTAGAGAAAAGATCCTTGATTCACTATATTGGAAAAAGGATTGTTATCATTTGGATTTATTAACTTTACTAGACGAAGCAACAGACTTGAAAATGATTGGTACTTTTTCAAACATGAATAAGACAAAACCAACTAGGTTTATTTGCTTATTGTTAAAGCTTCTTCAACTACAACCATCAAATGAGATCTTGATATTTTTGCTCAATCAACCTAATTTTAAATATTTAACAGCTTTAGCTGCTCTATATATAAGAATAACTTTTGATTCAATTGAAGTGTATAGGACTTTAGAACCATTGCTTGAAGATAGAAGAAAATTGATAACTAGAGATAATTTCACTTCACATGCTAAAATAATCTATATGGATGATTTTATTGATGATTTATTGAATAAAATCAAATTTTGTGATTTGATATTACCTCGAATCGTTATTAGAGTTCAACTTGAAGATCAGGAGTTGCTAGATCCAAGAACCAGCTCCATTCAAAGCGAATTTGAAGATCAATTAAGTGAAGATGAAGATAAAGATGAAAATGCTGAAGATTAACATAAATCTTCAACCATACTTGTTTTTCTACTAAACAGGGGAATCTAATGCAATTATACATGTAGTATTATTAATGATGTAACGACAAATATATAAACAAACAAACTAATATACAGAACGACTCACTCAATGATTCATCGATAAGAAAACAAATATACGAGTATCTATTTCTACTATTCCTCCAAAATTATTGTAGTAATAAAGACAAATTAAAAAGCTCTTGCTCTACCTCTGCCTCCTCTACCCCGTGAAGGCCCACCTCTGGTTGGCGCTTTGAAGCCTGATCTTGGTTTAGGTGCAATGGTTGATTTTTTCTTTGGTTTCAACATTGAATCAGTTAATATGTTGTCTAAATTAAGATCATCTGGTAAGATAACCATTCTAACTTGGTTTCCTCTAATGTTTATGAATTGTAAATTCATTGGTGATCTATCTTTGACTGTCATTTTAACATTTTGTAAGTTTATATTCATTGTTGGTGAAACTGATATTATTTCACCTGATATTATTGTTCCATTTTTAAGCTCAACTTGAACCTTTTCATTGTTCAACTTCATTAAGAATCTAACCAACTTCATTTTGTGATAGTGTGATGATGCTTATTAGGATGTTATGTGATAGAGCTGTACGAAGCACTTTGATCTACTTCTTAAGATAATCAGTGACTTTTTGGTTTCATAGTTCTGGAGCATATGAGAAATTGAGTATAGACTGACGGGCTAAAATTTTACTAATATGTAGAGCGGATGAGGTAATTAACACACCAACACTGGGATGCTGATTATCACATTCGCGTGCAAAAATCTCTTCCACCTGTTGTTTCCAATTACCAACGGCACCGAGGCAAAGAATCCCAAAACGTTGAACCCGCGCACTGAAAATTGCCACCGGGGAAAAACAGTGAAGATGAATAGAAAATCTTAACCCAACAACTAGAACAAAGCGAAATATATTTGTTTTGCTTCCGAGAGGATCGAGAGAAGATGGGAGTCAGACAACAGCAGGTGAGTTCTTGCTAATTTCATTTATTTTATACATTTAAACATATTTCAACTTTTTACATCTTTTCTCTATCTCCTAAGACCCAATTGACTTCATCTGATTTTTTCGAAGAACAATACATTTCCAGTTTTTTTTCAAAATGGTCAATTTAGATATCCTTCCAAGATCAAAAAACCTAAGAAAGATTAAGTGTGATACTGATCCTAACACAAGAGTTCAATCAATTATCAATGAATACTCTAGAGTGAATAAAATCAACCCAAACAGAGTCAGATTTTCATACTTAGAAGAAGATGATGATGAAAAAAAGAAGCCTGTTAGAAGGGCTTTGAAAAACGAAGTGACTTTAAAAGACAATGGCTTAGATTTTGTCAAATCCGATTCAATGACTGTTTACGCAAAAGACGTTGGCCCGCAAATTGGCTGGAGAACCGTTTTCTTCATTGAATATTTGGGTCCAATCATTATCCATTCTTTGTTCTATTATGTTTTCAATGATGCCACTTATAACACATGGACTCAAAAATTCTCTTACATCATGTGCTCATTACATTATTTGAAGAGAGAATATGAAACTTGCTTTGTTCACAGTTTCTCTTCTGATACTATGCCTTTATACAACTTATTCAGAAACTCAGGCCATTATTGGATTTTCAATGGGTTATTCATCGCATACTCTGTCTACGCTCCTCAGAACACTTATTACGAGGGTTTTAAGAAATACTTATTTCACGTTGAAGATAGATCTCTTGATGAATTATATATTTATCTCGGTTTATGGGCATTATGCGAAGCTGCTAATTATTACTGTCATTTAATTTTGAAAAATTTGAGACCAGAAGGTTCAAGAGAACATGTTATTCCATATGGTTTTGCTTTCAAGTACGTTTCTTTCCCAAATTACTTGTTTGAATCTTTGGGTTGGTTAGTCTTTGCAATTATGATCAACAATTGGGCTTCATATTTGTTCTTTGCAATTAGTACTATAACTATGATGACTTGGGCTAAGCAAAAGCATATCAAGTATAAGAAAGAATTCGGTGACAAGTATCCAGCTGAAAGAGGGGCTATGATTCCGTTTGTCTTTTGAATGATTTTTCTCTTTACTTTAACCATACAGGTTTATTTAGAACACTATACGCTTTAATCATATTTGGTATGAGCATCCCAGTTATGTGTTTTGGTATTTCATACATTGTATATATCTTGAAGACTATGTGGGTGTTTATCGTTCTCTAGTTGCACTCTACTATATTTCAATTTAATTATGCTTCCATTATCTTTCTCTTTTTCTCCTATTTGTTTTTGAACAAGTCGCAAAACAACACACGACTCAGGTCTAATATATGTAGTATTTTTATACTGTAGTACAACAGCACATAACTGTATTTATAATAGTTTATATACAGGTCTCAAATTGAGTTGTAACCTAGTAGGGGAGTTTTCCCCATACTTATCATTCCACTAGCCACTTGAGTTGCCACACTACGTGTGGCAGTGTAACTGTGGCTTGTAGAAGGGTGGGGGGGGGTAAGATAGTAAATAATTAATTATTAAATGAACGATAGACGTGTTTTTGACTCTGTCTGAAGGAGAGGTAGCCAGTTAATTAATAGAAGGACCAATCTCCATTTAAAGTCGAGAGGACTAAATATCAACCGGAATACTTCAAGTATAGACTTGATAATCATTCGACTGTTTTTGGCATACCCATTCAATTTTGCTCCACAATGCCTAACTCAGATCCGAATAAAAAACCGAGTCCTATTCCACCTATCACTTTGGATGCGGCCAACCAAAGTCAAATAAACTCTACTCAGCGCAATCAACAGACCAAGGTTCCTGTGACTCCAACAAACACAAACACATCATCTCCAATATTAGGAACGTCTCAAGCACCACCTTCCCCTCTTTCAACCGGTGCAACAAGAACTAAAACAGTAAGAAACAGAGCCGCTTTAAGAGCCACACCAGTTCCTGCAAATGCTTTAATAACTCATCAACATCCAGGATCAGCTTCACATCATAGAAAGTATGTTCTACTGAGAGATAGAACACCAGCTGGCCCTAGTAGTACAAGTATCCCAAATGCATCCGGGACTACTGGTGAAAGTAGTGGGGTTTCGTCTCCAAAACTACAAGCTGTTACATCTGGTTCTCAAACAGTTTCATTGTTAACATCTAACAAACCACGACCATTTTTGAGAAAGGCTCCATCAGCCAGATATATTTTTAGTGTTGATGATGATCAAGATGAAGTGGAAGAGGATTTGAATAGAGAGTACCTTGAAGGTTATAACGATGCATTGAGACATAGATTTAAGAAAACTTCATTACTTTCTCCACATGAGTCGGACTTCAAAAAAGATATGAAAATCGATGAACTGGAGTCTGAGATTGCACAAAAACTACTTTCAACATCACAAGATCTTAGTAAACTACGAGAACGAGAAGGAGATCCTATTCACCCAGTCAATTCTCGATTATCTTACGATGATTCTCAAAATGAAACTGATGATGTGCAAAGTGAACACGAAACTTTCGACGAAGAAAGAAATCAAACGCTAAATAACAACCATAGCCATAACCAGTCCGAACAGCAGCCTGCATTACAGTATCAATCGCCAATTAATTCGGCGCTTCCACATCCGCCACAAAATTGTCAATCAATGCCATCTTTGCAAGCCCAACTAACAGAATTTTCTGAACGTAACGGAGAGTCATCTGAGGATGCATCTGTATCATCAGCAGAATCATTTACATTACGTGAGAGACAATATGCTATTAATGAAACTCATCCTTTTGGTATTCGTATTTGGAAACCTGCTATCTATAAAAAGAACAGATCCGTTGAAATTGAAGCTGAAAATGATATACATTCAGTTCTACCTGGGACGAGACGTATTGGACCAAGCGTTGCGTTTTTTAATTTGATTTGGACTTTTACTTTTGGTTTACTGTTATTAATAATATGTTTGATTCTGGGGCTTTCCACTCTGATTTTTACAGTTTTCACAAACCCTAAAAAGAATGATTCTATGAAATATGCAAAACTGTACATAAATTTAGGTTTTTATTTGTTCATACCATTTGGTAAATTAGTTCTTTTGAGAGCAGAAAAAAAATATATGCAAGAAGATGCTAACGTTGGAAGTTCTCTGGCAGATTTCAGAGAATGGAGAACTCAAGAAGAAGGTAGATTATTTTATGCTTCACCAAATGCAATGAAAAGAACACCCCAAGAAACAACACCTTTAGTGCCAACTAATGATAACGATGAACCGTATGTGCCTCCACCAGAAGCTCAAGAAACTGAACAACCATCTGACAATCAGCATGACTATATTGATGACGATGACGATGACGATGATGACGATGAAAACGTTACCTTTTATAAACAAAGAATGTTTGGTAGAGGTAAATGGAACATTGGAAGAGTTATATTTTTTTTATTCTTTTACGTTATTATCAATCCGATTATGTTAGCTGTTGGCTTTTGTCTGTGGCTACTTGTGTTCACTATCCCAATGGCAAAAGTGTTATTCATTTTATGTAACCATATTAAACATCATCCGTTAGCTCTGACGTTTGAAGCTGAAAAAGAATACGCACAACGTAAGTTGACAACTGCTGGTGATAGTGAATCTATTTTGATTTGTACCTACAGATCTTTAGGTTTCCATTATTACAAGTACACAGTTGATGGTACAAACATTTTCTTCATCAATATGATATTTTTGGTTGTTTTCACAATTGCTGATTACTTTTTAATCAAAGAATACTTGGAAATTGATTCATTCATTGCTGATTCTTCATTGATTTTTATTTTGTGTTTAGTTTCTATAATCCCATTAGCTTACTTCATTGGTCAAGCAGTTGCATCTATTTCCGCACAAACCTCAATGGGTGTTGGTGCTGTTATCAACGCCTTTTTTTCCACAATTGTTGAAATTTTCTTGTATTGTGTTGCGTTAGACCAATCAAAGGGTAAACTAGTTGAGGGTTCGATGATCGGCTCGGTGTTAGCAGGTGTTTTATTGTTACCAGGCACATCCATGTGTGGTGGTGCTATCAAAAGAAAAACTCAAAGATACAACCCTGCGTCTGCAGGTGTTTCCTCTACAATGTTGTTATATGCGGTTTTTGTTTTGCTTTCACCGACTGTACTCTATGAAATCTACGGCAAATATGAAGTTCAATGTTTTAATTGTCTACCTACTTTAGATGGTAGTGATGTTGGTGATGATTGTAAAAGATGCCATTTCTTTCAATCTAATTTCTTATTAGACTCATTATACTTGGATTACTTAAGACCTTTCACGATGATATGCGCAGTTTGTTTGTTCTTGGCTTACTGTATTGGGTTGTTATTTACTTTGAAAACTCATGCTGCTCTGATTTGGAGTACGCCTGTCGCTGCCGACAAGGAAAAGAAAGCAGAACAGCAAAATGCAGCAGCTCAATCGGTAATGGGCAACGAAACAAACAGCATCAAATCCTTGAATTTGGATGGTTTGTCTCATAAGAGGAGTACTCTTTCATCTAGACCAAGAATAGTATCCAAAAAGTTGTCTCAAGCTCATGTCCCAACTGCATCGCCAGCGCAAACACCAGTTACAGGAAATGGTTGCCGAAACAAGCAGTCGAATGCACAACCTCAAGAGACAAGTGGTGGACACGATGCACCAAATTGGTCAAGAACAAAATCAACAACAATTTTACTTTTATCAACTCTATTGTACGCAATCATTGCCGAAATTTTAGTCGATGTTGTTGATGACGTTTTGAGTGTTTATCCAATCTCTCCTAAATTACTAGGACTAACAGTTTTTGCCCTAATTCCAAATACAACTGAATTTGTGAATGCCATTTCCTTCGCTATGCACGGTAACGTTGCATTATCGATGGAAATTGGTTCTGCATATGCATTACAAGTTTGTTTACTTCAAATTCCAATAGTTACAGTATATTCAGCGTATTGTAATTGGGATGCACTAACCGCTGATATCAATGGCATGTTTACTTTAATTTTCCCAAGATGGGACTTCACAGCTTGTTTAATATCAGTTTACATGTTTACCTATATTTATGCAGAGGGTAAATCCAACTACTTCAAAGGCTCCATTTTGATATTGCTGTACATTACCATGGTTTTTGGATTTTATATGGCTATAACTATCGATGATCGTGGGTTTAGTTCTTTGACAATGAGTAATTAGCTTGAAATCTAACCCTCTTTCTTCATTTCTTGCATTTTATCCAAAACATTATTTTTTTTCCTTTAATTAATCATTCATCTAAATCAGTACTATGTTTACTTCACTTTGTCTGCTTTTTGTTATTGTCATATATATATATATATATATATATGTGGTGACAACTAGTTTTTTTTTCAATAGACCCCAGTAATTGTTTCTTATATTCTTAACACCACTTTTGTTAAAATTACTACTGATGACACAAAATTGAATGTAAATTAATGGTATACTTAAGACATACATGAAAACAAAGAATAAAGAAAAACGGTTTGAAAATAGAAAGTATGGTTATATATCTACTTATTTGTTGAAAGTTTTTTCCAAAGTAGTTTCCAAAATCTTCAAACCTTCAATGATGGTAGAATCGTCAATATTCAAAGCAGGCACAAATCTGATAACGTTACCACCTGCAGTAATGATCAACAAACCTAAATCTCTAGCAGCGCCAACAATTGCAGATGGGTCTTCGTTGAATTCAATACCCAGTAATAAACCATCACCTCTAACTTCTTTAATTTGATCAGGGAATTTTTCTTTCAACTCGTTTAATTTGATTTTGAAAATTTCTGATTTCTTTTCAACCTTTGATAAAAATTCTGGTTCAGCAACTGTATCCAAAACAAAACAACCGATTCTTGAACCTAATGGATTACCACCATAAGTTGTACCGTGATCGCCAACGTTTAATTTTGCTTCAACGTTTTCAGTGATCATAGTGGCAGCAATTGGAAAACCGTTACCTAAAGCTTTGGCCATGGTTAAAACATCAGGGTGAGCTTCTTTTGGGAATTTGGAATGTGCCCACAATTTACCAGATCTACCTAAACCACATTGAATTTCGTCGTAAATCAACAAAGAGTTGTTCTTTTCACAGAGCTCTTTTAGTTGGATCAAAAATTTGGTAGAGATTGGTCTGATACCTCCTTCACCTTGAATTGGTTCAATAATGACACCACATGTCTTGTCGG
The DNA here is from genome assembly GCA_003707645.2 of Ogataea trehalophila. Classification (NCBI taxonomy): domain Eukaryota; kingdom Fungi; phylum Ascomycota; class Pichiomycetes; order Pichiales; family Pichiaceae; genus Ogataea; species Ogataea trehalophila. The sequence goes on from PPKI02000067.1 coordinate 9,552, forward strand.
AAATCAAAGCTTCAACAGAGTTAATGTCATTTGGTTTAGCAACCTTAACACCTGGGATCAATGGAGCAAAAGGTTTTTGATATTTAGGGTTTGGTGTCACTGATAAGGCACCCATTGAACGACCATGGAATGATGTTTCAAAAGTAATGAACTCAGTCTTATCTTCGGAAATAGACTTACCATATTTTCTAGCAAATTTCAAAGCAGCTTCGTTGGCTTCAGTGCCTGAGTTTGCTAAAAAGACACGAGACGCATTGTGCATACCACCTGATGCTTTTGTTTTTTCAACCAATTTTTTACTCAATTCACCAGTCCATAAATTGTGATATAAGTTTGATGCATGAACTAAAGTTTTAGCTTGGTCGTACATAATTTCAGCTATTTCAGGATGGGAATGGCCTAAGGCTGTAACTGCAATACCTGCTGTGAAATCAATGTATTTGTTATCTTCTAAATCGTATAAATAGCAACCTTCACCTTTTTCAAAAATAATCGATGGTCTGGAGTAAGTTGTTGCTAGATATGGATCTCTTTCGGCAATGTAAGCTGCTGACTTTGTTGTCTTGGTAGATTCTTTGAAAAGAGTTCTTGATAAATTGAACGATCTTTTGGATTGCTGCTTCAAAGAAGCTGAAGATGTTCTAGTTAAAGATCTTAAAGAAGTTCTAATCATTTATTATTCGGTATGCTTGTTTAGTATTACTCTGACTTATATTTGGAGATTGAGTGAGAAAAAGAGTATCAATGATTCAGCAGAAAAAACCAATGTATTGATTTTTAAATGACTCAAAATTTGAAAATTTTCCAAATGGAAAGATAGAAAGAAATCGGGCAAGCAATACAAAAGCGCGGTAAAATATTGTAGACGCAAACAACTTGCCTCTTTGGGAAAAACGACGCGTCTATTATAATATCCCATTTTTAAATTCAATAAAGGAAAAGTATCCTTTATTTATTAGAATAGTCGTGTACACTAACAAATAATTAATGGTGTCCGGGTGTAAAACAAAAATAAAGAAAACTTTTGTATTTCAACTAAATCACAAATGGCAGTTGAACAAATTAAAGGAATTGAATTGAATTGAAGAGTTTGTTTGGTATACAAAGCAAAGATATCTTGTATTTTTGATTAGAGCAAACAAATACACTTGATTCAATAATTAGTCATAATGCCCACTGCAAAGTTGTTCAATCTGACGGCTGATCAGGCTTTCAAAAAACTACCTGAAAAATTACAACGTTTCTTCACAAGATACCCACCAGCACCATTCAGAGAATATGCATCAAAGCCAACATTAACTAACGCTGCTGATGCCAACCCATTCTTGCCAAACAAGCATTATGTTACAGGTACCCTTCAGGATCCAATCTATTCATTGAGAAGGCAAACAGATTTGTACAAACTTGCATACAGATACGGTATTGTTGAATTAATGCCAACTTTACAAAACGATAAGAAATTATACAAAGAAAAATATGAAACTAAACCTGTGTTGAAGGGTGTTTTGAGACCTAAGGGACATAAATGGGAAAGAACTTATGCTGATAGACAACAACAAATCCAAGATGCTTTGGCTAATGCTGATGACGTCTTAATCGAAGCTAGGGGTTCTAAATACAGAAAGAGATTAGAAAAGAGAAAGACGGAGAAAAAGACCTGGTACTAATTCAGTCTCACATTCATTTATTCATATTCTGAATATAAAAAATTATATATAGATGATATGAATCACTTTTGTTCTTTGAATTATGATGTTCCGGTTTTCTCGTGTTTTTACTGGTGTGTTTTTTTTATAAGATTTTGTACATATTTAATAAAACTTTGAAGGTCTCTCAAAAATTCCTTTCTTTTTCGAAATAATAATTACTTAACCATAAATGGATTTGCAACATAAATTATTGAGGTAGATTTCTCCTTGAACTAGGAGATCCAAAGAAAAAGGATCAGCTGGTAATAAGTGGGTTTTTCAAAAGATACTCATTCAATCACAAAATTATCGGCTTTTTCACAGTTTTTCAACCATGCGAACAATTTTCTTTTCCCAAATGCTCGAAAATCGATCTGCCTGATTTCCCTAATCGGCTATTTCTGGAGTTTAGGAGACTAACTATCCCCCCTCTATACAATACTACAGTGGTTACAGCAATAAGATCTCAACAATAATATTTCAAGTTTTTGTACTGTTGCATATACTCTTCACAGTTTTTAATAGTTTAAACTCACCAAACCAAACTGCATACCTCAAAGAAATAAAAAAAAAATGCAAGTTGAAGTCTTGCCAACAACATCACCATCCACTGTCACTTCAACCAACGAATTCATCATTCCAGTTGATACTGAAGATGATATTCAACAAGACAATAGTTTTATTATTGGCTTTGGTGAAGATCTGGTGCCATTAAGAGCAGCACACGTTTCATTAAATGGAGGATCAACATTTTCTCTGACCAGCATAAATCAAATTATTCAAGATCAGTACAATTTAGATACTTGTCTACTGCCTCATCCGTCAGATTTAAAGATTTTTGAAGATGGTGGGAAAGTTGGTTGCGGTGGGATACTTTGGGTTGCTGCTGAAGCTTTAACATCGTACATTCTGAACAATTGGAAACAATTGGTTGAAATGTTAAGTAAAGAGCATGGAATCACAAACGGTGTTAAAAAGGTTGTTGAAATTGGTGCAGGTACAGGAATTACAGGTATTGCATTAGGTTTGCATATGAAAGCAAATAGAATCAACAGTGGTGTTGAGATCTTCATTACTGATGTCGATGATTTAGTTCCAACTATGAAGAAGAATATTGAGTTAAACAATATTGGCGATTTTGTTACTGCACAGGAATTATTCTGGGGTGAACCATTACCAAAAGAGATCAATAAGAATGTGGATTTGGTACTTGCTGCGGATTGTGTTTATAATGAGAAAGCTTTTGATATCCTATGTCAGACTTTGCTTGATTTATCAGGTACGAATGATGTTGAATCTGGAAAAGAAACAGTCTTGTTATTTGCAAGTAGACATAGACGCAAAGCTGACATGAGATTCTTCAAAAAAGCTAGGAAAATTTTCAACGTTGTTGAAATTGTTGGATATGACAAATATGATGAGTTTAGAGTTCAAAACGTTCATATTTTCAAAATGACTTTGAAGAAAAAACCCAGTTAAGTTGTTTATCTTTTTTTTTTTTTTTGCATCTACCCCCCCCCTTCTTCTTTTCCCACGACGAGTGTTCTTTCACTATGATTATACCATTTTTTGACGATTTTTGATTAATTTAATGATTCTTTATCTCTTTCTAGATCCTTTACTTTTTCATGATTTAAATCCAATGATTATGCATATTTAATTATTGAGTGTTTTCGTTATTTTATTTTGCCTTTGCGCAAGGGAAATGTTTGGTTGTTCTTTTTTCATTGGTAAAAACTACTTCCCCCTACTTTTCCCTAACTGATGCTAACTATTTACTGTATTATTCTTTTCTTTTTTAGATTTCATTTTATTTCTTTCAAAACTATAAACAAGAATACAACAAACCATGCACAATTTATACATATCTTTTAATAAACGTTCTATTGTTCGTTTTTCTTAGCATTTTCAGCTTCCATTTCTCTGAACATATCATCTTCATTAAATCCACTATCAGTTTCAGCGGCTTCATCTGCAGTAGTGGTAGTTCCAACGTTACTGGCAAACTTGGCTTGATTGATTTTAGTTAATTCAATAGCATCCTTCTTCCATTTAGCTAAAACTTCCATTTCCCTTTCGAAACCGTAATCAATTGCAGATTTACCATAAATTGCACCGTACATATCATGTTCTTCTTTAGTAACGTTCATTTCAGTTTCTTCATCAATCTTCAATCTATAGTATTCAAATTTAGCTTGTTCATAAGCTTCAATCAATGGTTTTGCTTGCTTGTTCATTAAGTAAACTGTTCTTTGAACAACTGATTCACCATCCAGCTTCTTACCAATTTGTTTCATTGTTTCCCAATTAATTTTATCTGAATCAATTAAATTTTCGTTTTCAATTAATGATTTAGGGTCAGCTAATTCCCAAGGATGCTGTCTATAAAATAAGTTTCTGATTTCATCTTCGATAAATTCTAGTTTTGTAGGTTTGAATAAACTGTCTTTAAATTCATTTGGTCTTAATCTGGTTTTGAAAAATCCTCTGTTTTCTTCTTCACTACTTTTCAAAACTGGTTCGGAAGATTTAAGTTTTTGCAAAGTATCCAATCTAACTTTTTTTCTGAATTCTTGTCTTGGAGGATGATAAGCTAAGACTTTATACCATGCAGGTTGTTTTTCAACAAGACCAGATCTTAAATAATCAGAAGTTCTTTTAAGAACGTGATGTGCACCTTTACTTGTGTTCATAATTGTTGTGTTTATATGTATTAATGGTTAGGATGTTATCTATGATCTAAAAGCTTCACAAACCATAGAGTTAGTTCATGTGCCAACTAGTTTTGATCTTCAAACTCCAGCATATTTATTGTCCTGTTCCATCGATAGTTGAAAATGGATTTTTCAAGAAGGGGGTCGTGTAGAGCCTAACATGTAAAAAAAATAATCCTCTTTTTATTCATTCTAATGTATTATGTAATCTTATTCATATACATAAATTAATGAGTGCAAAGGTGTAGAGTATATTGTTCTAAAAATGTAATCACTGACATAATCATCAATCAAATCATCCATTTGTATACACTTATATATTCAGTTTATATTCATGTTGATGATGGCATTAATATTGAAGGCTATTCAGACTTATTCTTTTGAGCAACAATCGGCACCTGTTCAATTATTAATTATCGTGAAAGGTCAGTTTGTTATATATTTTCAATTATTTAGAACAAAAATCATTTTATATAACTCATTCTAATAATTTGCAATCTCGTTAACTATATTCAAAAATTAAATCAATTTGTAAACCATCCTGTTTCTCATTGCTAGCTCCCATTTCAACTAATTCGTCCAGAACATAGTACAAGCAATATACAATATATATAATAAGAGAAAAATGTCATTTACTTCTAAGCTTCTTTACACAATATCAATTTTTTTGTTTATAAATTCAGCATATTCTTCATATCAATTCAATCAACTTATAAAATTGCAATCTTTGCAGTCTGCAAAGTTACCAAATGACGTTCAAGTTGAAGCAATTTTAGCTTCGTTATTGATGCTAATTGGTTCATTGCTTTCATTAAAAAACAGCAATAGTTCCAAAAAACACCATGCTTTGTTAGATAACAGTAATGTTGTAAAAGGTTACGACGTTCAAATTTTGAAACCAATTACAATGAATCTTGCTACCGTTGAAGATGAAATCCAAGGATTTTGTTTCACTGAAGAGATTGAGAACGGTGCTTCTTTTATAGATATTGATAAGTCTAGAAAATTGGTTAAGCAATGGATTGATCGTAATGTTGATGTTAGTGGACAAGAGAATAACAAAAAAACTCGTTAACTTATATAGTTTTACTATATATGGAGTGCGTTTTATATTTGTAATGGAGTTACGAAATTTTAAAAAGGGTACTGAAGTTTTTTAGTAAAGAACCGTGTAGCTTGGATATAAGGTAAAAGGAAATTGCGGAATTGAAAAAAAAGGTTGTAGAAAAGGAGAAACTAAATAAATAAAGGATAGCGACTATCCACATGTTTAACGGGGAAGGCGATTTGGATATTCAAAGTACTATTAAACAAATGAGAAAAAAAAGAACCAATCGTGTTTCGAGAAGGCGAAAAAAGAATATTAAAAGAGAACAATCAGCGTTGATCAACAGGAACAATAAAAGAGAAAACAATACAATAATGATAAAAACAAACCAATAATAAAGTTGTTAATTTGACATGGGTTTTCAAATTGACTTCCCTGTAGAATAAGCTATAAAGCAGCTTTGTAGTTTTATAAAAAAATGGATATTCCAAAGAAACAGGAAAAACGGCTTTTATCTCCCAAAATATTAATATGAACAAACCTTCCCATAAAATAACACATCCACTAAAGCATAAAATAAAAACAAAAAACATTAAAATTGTAACAAAAAAACCCACAATACAACAACAATTGATCATAATAATGAGAAATATTAGTTGCAAAGATAAGGATGAACTCAGATACTCCTTATACTAATTAAATCTAAAGAAAAAAAACAAAAACCAGGTATACCAATGTTGACACGATCAAATCAAAAAAAAACCACAAAAACAGGTAAAAAAAAAAGAACGAACATCCAATTAATATGAGCAAATAAATAGCTAATTTATTTATTAATCTCAGCAAAAGCATTCAATTAACAAAAGTAAATATCCCAAGTTCAAATTAGATGAAATGGAAATAGACAAACTTTGAAAAAGATAAAAAAAAGCACTGTATCTACTTAAAGAAACTTCTCAATTTTGAGAAAATCCCATGAGTACCGCTATTGCTGCTTGAACTGCCTGCAGCCGCAAACCTACCAGAAGTTCTTGGGTTATTAGCATTGTTATTGGAAGCAATTGGAGCTTCATTAATAGCTGATTGGTCGTCTTTCAAAGTAATTTGAGTAGATGATGATACATCTTCTGCGTCACCACCACCACCACCAACAGGTGCAACGTCAACTAAACCACTAAATTCATGGTCATCATCAGTTGGATAACTAATTGAGGTGAATTCACTTGAACCATCTAATTCAGAACTATCATTTGAAATCGGGACTAAATCATCGTCAGTGATGTACAGAACATTATTTTCAATGCCTGAATCATCACACTCAATCTTATCATTTGATGAGATTAGCCAATTGTTATCAACAACAAACTTATAAGATAGCTTTTTGATGTTATTAGGTAAGGATAATTCGATTGTTTTTGTGAAGCTGCCACTACTATTTTTATTGAGTTCAATGGTTTTTGACCAATTATCAAACGTTCCTGTAACGAAAACTTCATTAGCGTCTTCTGATGGCCTTTATGCATAAAGAGAAAAAGAATTTAGGAGTATGTTAGTGTTCATGACGTTCATTTGAGAATCCAGCAGACGTATTATGAATATCACACCTTTATTCGATCAAAATCATGTTCGTAATAGAGAAAAAAGAACAAAAGGAAGCGAGTTTAAGCGGCGAGTTGGTTGCTCGCAAGCAGGTGCATCACTGATTATTGTTGATAAGAGGGGTTGAAATGCGATAAGATAACAATGTGAATTGAATCAAATCAAACAAAATCAAACCGGATAATTATATAATAGTGTTATCCAACAGAATACCTCAATCAAAACTAGATTCATAACGAAGTTTCAAATCACCTTATTTTTTTTCAGCAGTGTTGTGAAATTCGATAAATGCGTACGCATCATTAAAGAGGGAAAGATAATGAAAAAGAACAGGAAGTGTGTGTGGGAAATAAAAGTTTGATAATGAAGCAACTTACCATTCAAAAGTGTGTTTGTAAATACACATCATATTAGACATATAGCTTATATATATATATATATAAATGAAATTGCAACTGTAGAGTAAACAAAGAGATATGTTGTATGATAAAAAGAAGAGGGTTAATTAAACAAAGCCAGATCAGTCAATTAATTAAATTAACTTAAATGAATGAATCAAATCAAATCAAACTTCAAAAAAAAACACAGACTGATGATTTTCCACGCGCTCTTTTTTATAAACAACACGGCTGTGCACTTTCCTTTATGCATTTATTCTAATCACGTGACTATAGTTTGAATCCTATATGTATATGAATATAGCTACTTATTCATTCCATGCAATCAAAAACATGAATCCAATGCCAACAAAAACAAAGAAAATTTGTCCAACAAACTTAATAAACTCTTCTTTTCTACTAGTTCCTTGTCCCATCTCTAATAGTTCTGGAACAACACTGAATCCAATGTATAAGAATCCACCGGCGGTGAATGGTAATGTCAAATCAGAAGCCTTCACGGTAGTACCCATAATACCACCAGATAAATATTCACCAGCAGCTTTAGTCAATGATGATTCATCTTCAGTCAATCCAGATCCATAAGTTTGAATAGCAATACCAATAAATGTACCTAAAAACGCACCAATAGCTGTAATAAATTGAGAATTCATTGCTTGCCATTTAGTGAAACCACCTTGGATTAACAATGCAAAATCACCAACTTCATGAGGAATTTCATGGAAGAAAACAGCAAGTGCGGTAGTACAACCAACATTTTTAGATATATAGAAAGATGTAGCAATTGCTAGACCATCGGTAATGTTGTGGGTGAAATCGGAGATTAAGTTCAAGTAAGCAGATGTTTTAACTGACGAACTTGGTTTAGCAATAACTGGGGAATCTGGCGATACTTCTTCTTCTTTTTCCTCCTCCTTTGAAGACTTACGTTTTCTCAAAGTTTCATCGTTTTTAGTTTCAATTGAGCTTGAAGTGGATGATTCTGTGGTGACATGAGAATGAGAATGAGAATGGCCTTCTCCGTCACCTGTATGTTCCAAGATTCTCAAACTTTTATCAATAACAAAAAAAATTGAAAATCCAATGAAAATAAAAAAACCCAATAAACAATTTCTCTTGCCATCAACCAACACAAATGAAGCGGTTTCATCTAATGGTTCCCCTAAGAATGTTTGGGGTAACAAATGTAAAAAGACATCTCCTAATAATCCACCAATAGCAAAACTGACTAATAAACTTAATGAAGAAACATTTATATCAGATGGAATCAAGGCTAAAATGAAGTTTGGTGGTCCTGAAATGTAAGAAGTTGCCAGAAGTGAGTTACCAGCTGGTCCAAATGGGAACAGCTTGCTGAATATGTACTCAATATACGATTCAGTATCGGACAAATCCGACCCTTTTTCTAGGAATCCAGTATTTAGTTCTTTGACAACTTCACATGATAATAATTGAGCTGACAATGAATCTAAATTAACAACACCATCATCGTAAAACAATGGTTCTATCTCACCTATGGATGACTGTTGATGATGATGGCCAGCATGTGCATTGACTGCTGAAACTGCAAGGGTTGAAAACAGAACAGCTAAAGAAATTTTCATCGTAGATTTGAATATCCTTGTAATTATGTGCTGTAATAATTGTTATAAAGCGTTTATCAGCAAAGAAAAGATTCGAAATAGAACTGATTAGATCAGAAATACGTATATCGGTCCTAACAGAAACAAGCTCCAATGCGAAAAGTGTAATCAATTTGAAATTTGCGACGATAGTCTATTTGTAAAGCGTAGGTCGACCGCTTTTAAAAGTGTTCGACTTTTCTGCCAAATAAAACACCAACGCTAAATAATATTGCCATTGGCTTTAAAGGTGAAAGCCAAACCAGGTTTATTTATCTATATCTTTCTTTTGTTTGCAAGTCTTCTCGGTATATATCGACTACAACCGCAATCCACACCCATTTATATTAAATTTAGCACTAAAATGTTAAGAAGAGATCCAACTACAATTAAACTTGCACCAGAAGACGTCAAAGAATTCTACAGGGAGCAAACATACAACGCCATTGCCGGTTCAAATAACCCAGTCGGAGTAGAAGGTTTGGATCAAAATTATAGTGATCAACAAGGCCAGCAACAATCACAACATGTTCTAGGAACTTCTGGACAAAGTATAAAGGAGAGAATCATAGGCTCCAGTGATAGCTAATTATTATTATGTTCCTTTATGTGTCTGTTGTGTTTTTGTTTTGTACGTAGTTTAGAGAAATCTTTTGTTGATCGTTATTTGTTTTAGGATTTTTATGAATATTGGGTATCCCTTATTTCTTTGGGTTTTGGTTATAATTTATGCAGCTATATCTGTTTAATACATATTTATAATTGTACATATATTTTCTAATGTCATAATGTTCATTTCTGCTAATAAATGAGCCTGTAAGACTACAGTATTTGTTTTTGCAGGTGATTGATACACAATTTATAGGTTCTCATGTTCCTATGCTTTCGATGGACCGTATCGTGATACTCTGACTAAACACTAGAGTCGTTGTTGGTATCGGGAAGGACAGAACAAAGAGTCAAAAGCTTAAAACAAAATTTAAAACAAATCACGTGATTTATAGCTTATCAATTGATTGATGCACTACGACGCGACTTTTTTGGTGTTTTCATTTTCAAGATTATTTTGTTTGATTTGAATTATTATTGGGTTTGGTTTTTCCTTCTGATACTACATAAGGGTTGTTCTTTGAATAGGTCGATTTGTTTGATAGGTGCTGTGAAACTAACAAACATAAAGTCAAACATTATTAATATCCTTGTACATTATGGACTCAAGTAACATTGATACTCAAGATATCGAGTTTGTTTCTCAGACTGAACCTCAATCTAAAAGAACAAGGTTTGGACGTTCAGTTCAAAAGGTCAGATATGCTGAAGGTGACGACTCATCAGATGATGAAGAGTTTACTACCGGAAGAGGCCATAAAAAAAAGCAAAAAATTTCCAAGGATAGAAATTCAAAATCAACGAAATCACAAAAACAGCAATCCAGTAGAAAAAAGCGTGTTATTGAAAGTAACATCGATAATATTGAAGAATTTGATGAAAACTATATCTTCCAAGCATTGAGCAGTTCAGATACAGCAATTGCAGAAATTGCATCAGGCTGGTTAGATGAATTTAACGATAACAGCAAGTATAACGCATTAAAAGATTTCATTAATTTCGTTTTAAGATCATGTGGTTGCACTTCCCAACTGGCTGAACATGATGTTACCAATTCGGACTCTGCACAAGAAACGATTGCTGAAATTCAAACATTATTTCAAGATCAAGTTTTTCATGAATATCCACTAGGTGTCAGCTCAACTAATGGCAAGAGTGATTGGAAAGATTTCAAGAAAAACTGTTTGCAATTCATCGATCAAATTTTCATTGTTTCAAATGAACGTGGTACCTTATATGAAAATGATGAGTTGGTTGAACTATTATTAACTTGGTTAGGTGCTATGTCAACGTCCAATTTAAGACCATTAAGATACGCGTCAACTTTATTTGCATTGCAAATGCAAACTATTCTTTGTAAATTGATCGTTAAATTAACTACTTTCATTGACAAATACCAACGTCAATTGGATTCAGAGGAAAAGAATTTAGCTTCTTTAAACAACAAATTAAAGGGAAGAAAATCAAGAGAAAATGCTGGGAAACTTGAAACTGCCCAAACAAGAATCGCTCAAATAGATGCAAATCTTGTTTTGTATAAAGAACAAAAAAAGTTTCTTGAAACTTTGTTAAATGATATTTTCAACACCGTCTTTGCTCATCGATACCGTGATATTGATTCAACAATTAGACAAGAATGTATTCAATATTTGAGTGTTTGGATTGAAGATTTCCCTGAATTTTTCTTTGAAAGTGTTTACATCAGATACTTTGGTTGGTTGTTAACTGATGAACAACCAAAGGTTAGAACTGAAGTGTTGAAAGTTTTAATCAAATTGTATCAAAAACAACATATGGTGACAGCTCTAAGACAATTTACAAGTCATTTTAAGAACAAGCTAGTTGACATGGTCATTTACGAGACTGATTTCCACGTTAGATTGCATACTTTAACTTTATTAATTGAGATTACCAAAAAAGGGTTCTTGGAAGAAGAAGAAATTGTTCAAATAAGCTCTTTGATCTTTGTTGATGATGAAGATTCGATCTATCAAAAATCAGGTGGTAAAAATGCCCATTCAAATCTAAATCGTGAATTGGCAACATTTATTGCTGTTGTTGAAAATGAGAAACTTAAAGAGTTTAAAGAATCCAATAATGCCACTATTTTGGTCAACAAAGATCAAATCAATTTAGATTTGAATGAAATAATCAAGTTTCATATCTTAATTGAATTATTGGATGAATCCTACACTTTCTACGATGAAAATTACTGCAACAAAAAAGAGCCAAAGAAAAATAAAGAAAATATTAAAGTTGAAAAACTAGGTCAAACTGCACAATTTATTTATAGTTTACCAAGATATAATATGAAAAATCATTCATTTGAATTTATTATTGATTACTTATTGATTGATTTGTCGTCCATTCCACTTCTAAATGAAGAATTGAAGAAGAGAATAGAGTTGAAATCCACCGATATCAAGTATATGTTGAGTTTATTGTATGGTGCAACCACTATTTATTCAAATGGGGAAACTAATGAACATTTTAAAAGCTTGATGCCTAAAGTGGTTGCCAAATCTTCTAAAGGAACAAATCCCCAACAAAAAGCTGTGGATGCTGAGGAACAAAATGAAAATGATGGTATTGACAATAAAAAAATTACACAAAATATGACAAATGGAGAAGGTCAACAGGATAAAGAGTTTTATTTAACCAAGTTAATCAATCAGTTGCCAAAATTACTGGAAAATTTCAAACAGGATCCTGATAAACTATCTGTTTTGTTGTTTACCGTGAATTCACTATTAGCAAACAATTCTTTTATGGTTACAAGTCAAGAAAGTACTTTGATTAAAGTCGTAAATGTTGTGACAAAGGTCTTCAGAGAATCGAAGTTTAAGGTTTTTGATAAAGCTAAAGACTCATTTGCCTATATCGAATCTCTTAATTATCCCTACAGTGTTTTCTTCAATCGCTTACCTGAATCAGTTATTGAAATAGATTTGAAACTCGATGAATTGATTCGTCAAATCGAGCAACAAATTATTGAATCGGGTGAAGAACGTAACGCTCTTGCTAAAGCTTTTATCATGAGTAGCAAATTCACACAAGCTAAACTAACCGATGTTGTTATGAAATACTGTCTAGATGTTACCGATACTGAGGAAACATCCAGTTATGGATTAAAATGTATGTTTCATTCTTTCCTATATGTCACTTCTGGGAAACTAGAATTATTAGTGGCCGAACTCAATTTATTGAAAGATGATGCTGATTCAACTGCAATTTTCAAATTGATAGAGAATCGTACTGCTAACTTCTCAGGTTTTTTGTTTGATTGTTCAACGATTATGAAAGAGAAATTGTTTACTTCTGAATCAGATAGTATCCCTAAAGAGAACCAGTTTGAAATTTCAAGTTTGGCCGCTACTTGCTACATAGATATTAAGAATTCTATTAACTATTTGAAAATTTATATAGATTCTGCTTTTCCTTCTTTTAATAACGGTGAGATGCCATCCAGCACCCATATTGGGTATTTGGAGTTGGCGGTTCCACCTGAAGACCAATCATGCTTACTAAAGTTAGCACTAATTAAAGAATACAGATTAGCTGAAGTTTTAGGTGTTGATTTAGACAGAGCAGAAAATGAAGACGTTAACTTCAGACAATACGGTTTGAATTCAGAAGATAGCGGAGAATCTGATGAAGATGCTGAAGAAAACATGGAGAAGAAAAAATCATTGGTGGAAACTGATTTGTGTGTGTATACTGCTAAATTACTAATGTTGGATAAAGTTCATGCTTTGAACATTGAAGTTGTTAACAGACTGAAATTGAATTCTGCTAAGCTAGGTGGATTATTTGCAAAATTGTTGATTGTTGGTGAAGATGAACCTGTCACTGGAAATACTTCCGTTAATAAAACTATTAATGGTAGTCGAAGAATAAGTACAGGGTTGGGCTCAAAGAGAAGTTCTGCGGTTGGTAACCTTGGTGATAATAGTGAGGGTGAGGACAACGATAATGAAAGTCACGATCATGATCTTGATTTAAGTTTTGATACTAATAATGATGATGAGGTTCGTGACGGAGGTGATGAAGACGATCTTGTTCTCGAATTCTAGTTCTATTCTAATTTTGTTTCTGTTGCCTTTTTGTAAATTATTTATATACTATTAATGTATATTCTCCTTATTCCATTTTGTGATTTTGTTTTTTTTTTTTTTCTTTTTTTAATTGCTAGAGATTATTACTCATTTTTTCCAACTCATTCTTTAAGGATATTCAAATCGAATGCCCTTCCTTCATTCTTAAAAATGATGATTTGCTAATTATGGTATATCTACAAGTTTTGATTTATCATTATATAGGATATTATATCTAAATTTTCTATTTACATCATTATATCGTTAGATTTTGATTCTTCCCTACAGATTAGTAACAACATCGGAGCACCTATTACAAATCTCTTGGTGTTCATCTCTGGTGAACTTCCAACATCTTGGGCACTTACATTTATCACTTTTGACAACTGTCACAGTACAATCACCTAAATTTTCAACTTCAACGTTACTAACGTAACTATAGCCTCCTTCTTCAATGACAACTTCCTGGTTTAGCTTAACTTGTGAAACCATGAAGTAGTCACCAAGGTCCTTTTCATATCTACTTAACAATTCTGTTAACTCAGAGGAGTTTTCCTTGGCGTTTATATAAACGCAAGTCTCTAACGGATTCTTAACGTTTTTATCTAATCTTGTTGCCCTATCTATTGCATATTTGACGCTATCTCTTATTCCTAACAAAGTATTAAATTCAGTTTCAACTTTCTCATTATAGAAATGGTCTGGTAATTGAGATAATGCGTCTGGAATCATAAATGGAGATTCTAGTCCCCTTGTTATTGATGGATGGGTGTTGTTCCAAACTTCTTGTGTAATTATTGGTAAAATTGGTGATAGTAAAGTAGTTAGAGAGTTCAAAATTTCAACAAATGTTGTTTGTGTAGCTAACCTTTTCAATGATTTGGTTGGATGGTCGGTATACAAGCAATCTTTACGAATGTCAAAGTAAATCGATGACAAATCAATGTTCATGAAATGATTGAATTCCCTTATGATCTTGGCATAATTGAAGTTTTCATAATTTTTAATGGTTGATAAATGTAAGGTATGCAGCTTTGATAAAATAAATTTATCAAAGTTATCTAGTTGTTCATATGGAACAAAATTGGAGTCGGGGTTGAAATCTGATATGTTGCCAAGAATAAACTTGAAAGTGAATCTTACTTTTTTTAGGTTGTCAGCGACATGATTCAAAATAGTTGGTCCGATTGAAACATCTGATGAATAATCAGCACCTGCCACCCAAAGTCTTAGTCCATCAATACCTAAAGCTGGAATGTTCATTTGTTTGTTTCCAAATAAGATATCAGTAGGAGAAATAATGTTGCCTAAAGATTTTGACATTTTGTCACCTTTTGAATCTAGAGTAAACCCATGTGTGATAATTTTCTTATAAGGTAAAACAGTCTTTTCATTTTTATTGAACTGTGTGACACCCATTTTTGTCAAAATTGAAGATTGGAACCAGCCTCTGTGTTGATCAGACCCTTCCAAATACACATCTGCTAAGTATCCTCTACTTTCAGCAGCTTTTAGTAGGCCTTCACGGGATAAATAATTTTCGATTAATTTCCAACTTGAGCCAGAATCAAACCAAACGTCCATTGTATCGGTGCCTTTGACATAGTCATTGGAATTAGGTAAATCCACCCACTTGGACATGTCATCAGTTGGTGTAAACCAACTTTCGATGTCTTCTTTTTCTATGATGTTAATAATTCTATCAATGACTTCATCGTTTAATAAAGCTTCCCCAGTTTCCTTATGATACACAACTGGAATTGGAACACCCCAGCTTCTTTGTCTTGAAATACACCATTCATTTCTAGTATTAACAAAAGAAATCAATCTTTTTGAACCTCTTGGTGGATGAAACTCAACCTCATTTTCCAACTTTTCTGTTGTTATTTTCTTAATTTTTGAAACGTCAATAAACCATTGTGGTGTAGCTCTAATGATGATAGGCTTTTTGGACCTCCAATCGTATGGGTATGAATGAATATAGTTAGGATCAACTTTCAAACACATTTGTAAGCTATCTAATTTTTCCAGCATCCTCTTAGTTCCGTCACCTAGAACCCGTAATCCAGTAAATTCTTCTTGCAATGCTTTAGGGAGATCACGTGTGTATTTACCAAAATTGTCAACAGGAGAGTATGGCATAATTCCGTTCTTCAAACAAATCAAATAATCGTCTTGGCCATGACCTGGTGCAGTATGCACTAAACCTGTACCAGCCGAATTGGTAACATGATCACCATGGAAAATTGGGAATTCATCGTTGGAGTTTTCACCGAATAAGGGGTTTGTATATTTACACCCAATCAAATCAGAACCTTGTAATTCAATATCTCTTTCCTCTAAAGAAAAATCAAGTTCTTTGACTGAACCGACTAAATCAGATGCCACTATCAAGTTCCCATGTTGTTCAGAGGATAGAATTGTGTACATTAAGTTTTTGTTGATAGAAATGGCTTTGTTTGATGCTAATGTCCAAGGGGTAGAAGTCCAGATCAAAGCAGATAGATTTTCAAGTTTGCCAACCCCGCTAGATTGTAGTTTTGATGAAAGGTGCTTAATTGGAAATTTAACGTACGCAGCGGTTGACTTGTGTTCGTGATTGTATTCTAATTCACCTTCTGCTAAAGCTGTAGCGTTTTCACAGCCCCAATAAACAGGTTTTTCTTGTCTTTTGATCATATTGTTATCAAACAATTTTTTAAATATCTTTAACTGATTGGTGACAAAACTTTTTTGTAAGGTTAGGTATGGGTTAGCAAAATCACCCATTATACCTAGATTTTGGAATTGTTTAGATTGTGATTCTTTGGCATCTAAAGCATGTTCTTTGGACAGTTTGACGATTTCTAATGGACTTAGTTTCGTAGTTTTCAAAGTTTTCAATTCATCATTTATTAAGTTGTACTCTTTTGATTCTTTTGAAACTTTTTTCAATTGTTTTTTAAGGTTTTTCTCCTTCTCTTTTTGAGCCTTTTGTAATTTTTCCAATGTTTTCAACTCGATTGGTAGACCATGGCAATCCCATCCGGGTTTGTAGTGAACTTTTTTACCTTTAATCAATTCAAACCTTGTTATTATGTCTTTCAGAATCTTGTTCAATGCATGTCCAACATGCAAATCACCGTTTGCATAAGGTGGGCCATCGTGTAAAATGAATAAGTTATCTAGGTTGTCATCTTTCAAAGGTCTATTGGAGTTCCAAGAGTATAGCCTTGAAGTTGATTGAGGTTTCAATTTAGATTCTATAAGATTGACATCTGATCTATTGGAAAAATTTGATTGTGGTAGTCGAATAGTGGAAGCATATTTGTGCATCAGGTCATCCTGATCAGATTTAGTCTCCACCAAATATCTTACACTTGATGAAAAATTTAAGCGGGCTGTTCTGTTGAATGTACAACGTATGAAGTTTCCCGAATGTGCGGAGGACAGAAGTCTAATCATTTACCTGCTAATCAGTCTATTCTAACTTTTGGATATTTAGACAATTTGTTTCGGGTATGGAAAAGACTCAAAGTGGAGACAAGAGATTTATTTATTTACAGAGATCAGATCTTATTCTTCAATTGGGGAAGATGGTTTTCTTGATGAATAGCGATTTTTATTAGTCGGTGCAAAGATGTAATTTATAATTTATATTCTTACACAGCCTTTTTATAATATTTTTTAAAGATATTTTTCGCTTTTTTCTTCTCATACTTCTATAGTGCCACAGTTGGATATACTGCGGCTTGAGATTAATAAGAAATTTTTTGCTTTCTTTATCACTTTGTTTCTGTTGCGTGTGCAGCATCTATTTGTTCCTTCCAAAAAAGGCAGAATGGTCTTTAAAAATTTCGTTGACGTTTTTTTCTGGTCCATCTCTCTCTCTTCTTGGAAACTTTTACTTCACCTTGTCTTTCCTCAAATTATATAATTTGTCAACTGATAATCTATTACATGTTATTTCGATAGATAATTTGCTTTTGATATTTTTTCGATCCAATTCAAACATCCAATTTTTCTTCTAATATGCCTGATCGTTCGAGCCGTATCTCAGATGCAGGCGATGAGCAGGTTCAGAATTACCATCCAGCATTTGCTTCCAGCGTTCCAATTGCTGGTGATTCATCTATAAGATCAAGAAGAAGGAGTTCAGTGCTTGATTATGGTGGAGAAAACTCGTTCAACAATTTTGCATCTTCAGTGAAACGTTCCGTTAATTTCTTATCGGTATCCTCTGGTTCTGCTCACAGACAAAGTCTGGTTGACTCTTCTGCAATTATTGATTCCCCTGATAATATATCCGGTCCAGCGATTTCAGCAAGATCTCCAAACCTTTTACCTTCACAAAATTTTTCACCTCCTACTAGCACATCTCACCTTGGTGAAAGTTATCTTTCTTCAAGCAGAAAATCAATACCATCTGAGTTGACTCCATTGATAACGGAGCAAATACGCCAGCAACTAAAAGATGATGAAAGACAAGTTTCATTTGGCCAAGAAGAACTAGATGATGTTATAATAATGATCAAATCCACCCCTGTGCAAACAATCTTTAACTCAATTAATGTGTTGATTGGATTGGGTATCTTGTCAATCCCACTGGCTATTCATTTATCGGGTTGGGTTTTGGGTATTATTTGTCTGACTCTAGCTGCACTAACTACCAGGTATACAGCCATATTATTGGGGCGTATCTTGAGTAAAGAGCCTTTGTTGAAGACTTACCAAGATATTGGGAGACATGCATTCGGTCCATCCATCGGGTTTTTTATCTTTTGCATTTTTGCTACAGATTTATACGGTGCTTGTGTTTCAATGGTGCTTTTATTCTCTGACTCCTTCAGTGCCATATTCAATGATGTGACACCAATTATCATCAAAGCACTTGTTTGTACTTTATTACTCGTTTTGAACTTTTTACCGTTAAGAATTTTGTCGTTTTTGAGTTTGACTGGTATCTTATGTACAACCACCACTTGTTTGGTCGTTGTCATATCAGGTTTGACAAAAGTTTCCGCACCAGGCTCATTGCTAAGTCCAATGCCTACCAACCTTTTCCCTAATTCATTCCTTGAATTCTGTTTCTCGCTAGGTTTGTACTTGGCTCCTTGGGGAGGACACGCTGCTTTCCCTGAAGTTTATAGCGATCAAGAAAAGCCAAATACCTACGCCAGTTGTATGAACATTGCATTTGGATTCAGCTA
Organism: Ogataea trehalophila; assembly: GCA_003707645.2. Classification (NCBI taxonomy): domain Eukaryota; kingdom Fungi; phylum Ascomycota; class Pichiomycetes; order Pichiales; family Pichiaceae; genus Ogataea; species Ogataea trehalophila. The sequence goes on from PPKI02000067.1 coordinate 28,513, forward strand.
TACAATAGATTTAGCTACCGGTGTTTTGGGCTTTATAATGTTTGGTGCTATTGTTGATGATGAAGTTACCAAAAGTATCTTAACAACAGAAGGATACCCTGGTTGGATTTCCACTGTGATTGTTGTTTTAATGGGTTTGTTACCTCTCTCCAAGCTTCCTTTAGTCTGTAGACCAATTGTGTCAGCTTTTGATTCATTTAATGATGCCACTGAAAGTTTGGCAAAACAATTGTTCAACAGAATAATGATAAGTGTTACACTATTCATCTCCTCTATCCTAATCACTAGTTTTGGTAGAATTATGTCTCTTTTAGGTTCCTCCATTTGTTTTACTGTTTGTATTACTTTACCTTTGGGTTTCTATTTGAAGATTTTTGGAGATGAATTAACTCAACCTCACAAGATTTCCATATACTCAATGATAACATTCAGTGTCTGTTTAACTGTTTTAGGATCTACTGCAGTGGTGTTGGTTTGATTTTCTTTAAAGATGATGCAAGTGTAAGGCGAGGTGCGCAGTGTTAGTTTTTTTTTTCTCACCCTATTATGTATATATATTTTCACGATTCACTTCTCTATTTATAAATTTATACGATTCACTCTCGTGTTATTACACGTATATGTACAGCACTAAGTATACTGTTTTCAATAATACAGATTCATATTTTCATCTATAAAATTCCACACTGTTAGTACTATGCCCTTGTTTCAAGAAGATCTATTGATTTCAGACAATGAAGGGGTCGCAACTGTTTGGTACGTCTCGTTTTTTTCCCTCTTTCCCCTTTTTTCCAAATAAAAAGACTTATCTGCCTCCATCACTGAATGCATTACTAACTTGTTTATAATAACTTGATATTCTAATTCTATAGGTTATTGGCTACATTAGGATCACGATTTTTGCATTCAAAGATCACCAAAAAAAAAATTGAAGAGGTTTCTATCCCTGATGCATGCCAAACAATCTCAAATTCAAAATTGGATATCCCACTCAGACAATCGTCAAGTTTACTATATGGTGTTACATTAGTTTACAAACAAAAAACAGACTATTCGTTTAGTGAGTATAATGAATTCTTGCCAAATTTTACCTATAAGTAAAATCTAAAGATAAAGAAATATTTTCATTACTAACACAGAGCTGAATTTTTTTACCTCCCTCAAATATATCAAACAGAAGAAGCTAGTCTTGCAAAAACTCAATTATCAAGAGACTTGTTATCCGTTTCGTTAAGAAACAATCCACTTCTTCAATATTCAAATAATCCAGCAAATAATCAGCATCAGTCTTTAAGGTTGACAGTCCTACCAGATGATCCTAATTTCCACATTGATGCTGGACTTCTTGGAAACATTCATTCAATTTTAGATGACAATGCTACAAATACTACAGATACGGGAAGCCTTTCAAATCTGCTTGTAAACAGACAACGTCAAATTGCAGAATTTGATATGCAGCATAACATTGATTCAATTGCAAATGATATAAGCGAAAGTTCAATTTCCAATACTGTCGTTACTGGTATGACTTCAAAAACTTCAGAAACTTCCATAAATGATAATGATGGGCGTAGAAATAGAGGTATTGATATTGAGATGTTTGATAACGCAGTTGATTTCATGTTTGATGCTGAAGGTAATGCTGTCGATATGATTGATTCTCAGCAACAGAATCGAGATGAAAATCTTAATAATGAGTTTGATAACTTTGATCAACTTCCCCCTGATCTGGATTTTGATTTAGAGAATGATGTATTTGATAATGTCAGGGCAGTTCAGGAGCGGGAAAACGAAATTCAGGTTGACAGCAATAATCCGCAACGGACTAGTATTGGAGACAGAGCTAAAAAGTTCGGGAGTACCAATAAAACATCTAAAAGAATTCAGATTGATAGAAACATTTTTTTCTCTATCAATCAAATGAAGGAATTTCGTGATAATTATATTGAACTACGAAACCAAGAAAGAGAACTGAGCAAGAAATCTAAAGATAAAACTCTTGAACTTTTTACAGAGTCAATGGCTAATTTACCATTTTTCAATCAATTAGTTGTGAAAGAGCTTTACCCTGGTTTCAACTTTCATTTGCCTGAGATCGAAAACAAAAGAAAAGAGGGATCAGAGATCAGTACTCTAGCCAAGGGTTCAAAATCTGCACGTAGGTCCAGTCGTGCTTCCAGTGTTTCGTCAATTGAAGAAGCAAGAAGGGCATTGGTTAACAATAGTACAAGAAGAAGCAGTGGAAGTTCACAGCAATTGAATTTAGATGATCACTTTGATGGTGGTAATCCTGATTTTATAGACTTCAATATGGGAAGTATGTTTGAGGGTGACGATGCTGCATTGGATATCACATTCCCTGGCGATATAGGGGGAGAATTTGATAATGGAAACCGTGATTCAGGTGCCGCTAATGAAATATCTGATTTACAAACTCAAGCTAGTTTTAGACTTGGTGATGGTTATGATGATTTGAGAAACGCACTAAGAGTTAAACGTAAGAAGAATAGTGACGCTGATCTTGATGTTAGTATTAATGATTCAATAGAGTCAAAAAGAAAGAAATCAAAAACCGTTGGAGATCACCATGATGAGCTTGGTGATGAAACAACAGATATATCAATCAATAATCAGTCACTAAGGAAACAGATTGACCATTTAGACTTGAACTTAAAAAGTTTCTATAATTTTTTAACCAAAAAGGCTATTGATGTTGGAGATCCAGTATCAACGGATTCCACTGGCGATGACTTTGAAGATGATCAAAGCTTTTTAAATATTCGACAATTCTCTTTTGAGAAATTAGTTCCAAAGAAAAATTGTAATAAGAAAACAGCCGTTGACTGTTTCCATAGATTGTTACATCTTAATACCAAACATTTGGTTCACCTTAGTAGAGTGGGAGTTCATGGCAAGAGCAAATGGGAATTGTTGACTGGTGAAAATATTCTAATTACTGTTTCTTGTGGAGATTGATAATGACTGATACTGTGTAGTTCTTTTTCGTTTTAGTGTCTTTTTAGATTGAGTTCTAAATTGTGTGTATCTTCTGCTATATTTTTACTGCGCGCGCGCTTTAACATTTGCTTGCTGTTTTTGGAAAGTTGAGGAACTAGTAGTAACATAGTACTTCTATTAAGTATGATTCAAATGTTATTCTTGAAAATGAAAAGAGACGGTTAATATAAAAATGAATCAAAAAAAGACAACGCAAAAAAAAATTCAAGCCTTTGCATGATGGTCAACATCAATCAATTCATCTTCAGATGAGCTAGCGTTATTCAAATTCTGTTCCTCTTCCAATTTCGAAGAGAAAAAAACCTTACTGATAATAGTCTTAATTGACTCTCTACCTTGCCACAATGGGAACAAGATAATGTATAAAGCAGCTAGTAATAACCAAATCAAGAACACAACTATCAAAGCAGTAAATGAACTCTTACTGAAATCATGACCACTTCCGTATAAGGAAGTTGGGATGATGATATAACACCCTAATAAAATAAATGCATTGATAATAATACACCACCAGGATTGTTTACGTAAGAGCTTCTTTTCTTGATCATTAACGATAACAGCATCAGCTTCTTCACAATCAACATCATCGGCCAAAGTAATCTTATTCTCAAAGTTATGCATATCAAATGGTTCGCTATCTGGTTTCAAGTAACTGATGATGGCGATATAGATTGGGGTTGAGAGCAAAGCTGTGAAATTTCCAATAACGGTTGCTTCGTTTAACATCAAAGTATCTCTGTTGATGATGTTACCTTCAGAGAAAGAATAGGTGCCAGCAATCCAACATGCAATACCAGTTAAGGTTCCTAAAGGAGCACCAATTAAAAGTGACCACTTGGTAGTTTTGCTCCAGAATAGAGTTAAAACAACAGCACTAACTTCAGGACTCAAAATAATACCAGTAAAACTCAATAGCCAACCAGCGGTAACACCAACATAATTGAAGGCAACTGATAAACAAGCCATGAACAGGCCGAAACAAATAACAGAGATATGACCAGCTCTCACTAGCTGTTCACCAGTAGCTATTGGGTTGATATAAGTTCTGTACATATCATAAGTTGTAACTGAAGAGAAAGCAATTAATTCAGCGGATGTAGCTGAAGTAACAGACATGAATAACATAACCAAACCGGCAGCTGCACCACTTTTACCAAAGATGGCAGCCAATCCATATATAACTGGTAATCCAGCACCAACTTCAGCTGCTGTTAATTCATTTGGATAAGTGACAGAAGCAGGGTTAGTCAACAAAGCTCTGCAAGCTAAACCAGCAGAACAACCTAATGCAGAAGGAATAATCCACCAACAGATGCCACCCATCATATAACCAGAGAAAACAGAGCTAGAGTCGGATGCAATGGCACGTTGAGAGTAACCAGGATCACCAAAGACGGAACTCAAGCCTCCAATCATAACAGTCCATGTCAATAAAATCATTTGCTTATCTTGAAAAGATAAATAACTTTGACCAGTGGCTGATGGGAAAACTTCTTGAACTTCCTGTAACAAATCGTACATCTTTGATGGAGACCCAATCAAAGAGGAACTGCAATAAATTGTATAACAAGAAACGATCAAAATTATGTAAATGATGACAGTGTGAATCCAATCGGAAATAAATGTAGCTTTCAAGCCACCTAATGCAGTATACACAATAACACCACAAGGTAATAAGAAACTAGCAGCAACGGTATGCATACCAGTAGTTGCAGCGAAACCTTGAGAACCACCAAGTAATAGTAATGAACTAATTAGAACGTTAGTCGCAACACAGTAAACCAAAAAGAGCCAATGACCAGCTTTACCGTATCTAACAGAAAAACATTCGGAAACCGTATGTGCAGCAGGAGCCCTTAATTTGATTTGAAGTGCTAAAAAGACAAATAATGTGATCTGAATAGTACCACCAATACCGTATAAAAATCCACCTGAGATACCATGAGAATAACTCCAACTACCAGAAGTTAATAAAGTGGCTGGCCAAGTCCAGGCAGAAACCGTACTTGAGGCAATTAAACCAGATCCAACGTTTCTTGAAGCGGTTGAGAATCTTTCAGAATTTTGTATTTGGCCCATATATTTTGATAAACATTTGGTGACCACAACCATCAATATGGCAAATGCTGCCCCTATACCAAGGGTAAATCCATAACCATAAGCTTGTGATAGAATGGCTTCTGTCATTTTAGTGAAAAATTAATTTTAGATTTTGTTTGATCTATAGTATAGATTTCGAGATCAGATTATTAAAATTATAATAAATCCTTAAATAGTGGGTAAAAATAATAGAAACTGGTATGATTATTAACAACACATGTTAATAAATCATGAGAGAGAGAAAGACAAAAAAAAGAGGAAAATATGCAAGCTTTATAAATCTTTTGATTTTTGTTATCTATAAGCGTATGTTTATGAATTTTTTTCAGCCTTTTAATTAATAGTGAATCATAGTAAAACATCAAACAAAAAAAAAACAAAAAAATATCGTAAAATGTTAAACGATAAAGGGTATTGTAGAATATGGTTCCATCTTGTGAAATGAAAACAGTTCTGTTTGATCGATCGCTGAATGGTCCGACATCCGAGATCCTTGCTAACGTTAAACATTTGCCCGGCGAGAATCGAAGAAAAAAAAGAAATTAATGGTTTAGCCTTGTAGCCCTTGAGCCTTTCTTGGTAGCGATAAGGGGAAGAATAGATATCCATAAAATCTATTAGTTTACTTTATTGTTGCGGTTTGCAACTTTTACAGATCTTTATTTTTTTTTCCAACCAGCAAACGAGGGATCCACGAGAGATCCACCCTTTTCGACATCCGACATCCGATATCTGATATCAGTATCTATCCATCTACCTGGAATAGTAACTGATTGTAATCTAATTGTCTCTCTCTATCTATCTTTAATTTAACCCCCCCCTCCCCCCATTTTTATTTTATTCCGAAATCCGGTGACTGAAATTTTTCAATGATTGATATAATAAACTTGTCGATAGTTGAGCAACAACAATCAAACATGATTGCTTGCAAATTATCCCGACATCCGATATCTCTATTGGAGAAATCATACTAGAACACTTATCATAATCATCAATAAAGCATACCTTGAGCAGTAAGATGATCAGTTGGAAACAAAATATAAAACTTGAATATAACATCCAGATCTCAAGAAAGTTCCAAATCAAAGGCCCCCCGTCGCAAAGATTATAGCTTTTGTTTTTCTTGTCTTTATTTAAAGTAAGCTTTCTTTCCTTTCTCTCTCTTTGCCTTTCTTCTGAAATAATTATTCAACTAAACAGCTTTCAATATACACGACTCAGTTTCGGTTTGATACATACAAACATTTTCAAAAGCAAGAAAATAAAAAATGACCTGGCAAGAAACAGCAGCTAATAAAAAAGAAGCACTTTTTAGATCAATTCCTGAAGAATGGAGAATCCCAAACATCAAGGAATCAATGATTATTGCTGGGTTCAAAAATACCTCTGAATATCTAGATTCCATTCTTACTTCAAATGAAACTGATATCACCTCTTTGTCAGTTACTGAACTCTCTGAAAAAATTAGTGCTGGTGAATACTCAGCTTTCCAAATCACTGAAGCTTTTTGTCATAGGGCTTGTTTATCTCATCAGATAGTTAATTGTTGCGTTGAGATTTTTGTGGATGAAGCACTTGAAAAAGCCAAGAAGTTAGATGAATATTTCAAAAAAACTGGGAAACTGATTGGTCCATTGCATGGTATTCCAATTTCTCTAAAAGACCAAGTTGACTTGAAAGGTAAAGATTCTTCCATTGGTTACGTTTCACTACTAAACAAACCGGCTAAAGAAACTGCATTGTTAGCTAAGATCTTGGAGGAAAGTGGTGCCATTTTTTATGTTAAAACTACTGTTCCAATGGCTTTGATGTTACCTGATACTTTTTCCAACGTTGTTGGTTATACCGCCAACAGTGTAAACATCAATTTAAGTAGTGGTGGTAGTTCAGGCGGTGAAGGTTCCTTGATTGGTTCTGGAGGTTCTGTTCTTGGTTTTGGTACTGATATTGGAGGCAGTATTAGAATCCCTTCTGCTTTCCAAGGTTTATATGCATTGAAACCTTCTGTTGGAAGAATTACATACTTAAATGTTACAAACTCTTATGCTGCTCAAGAGCTTATTCCTTCAGTTGTTGGTCCCATGGGGAAAAGCTTGAAAGATATTGAGAGTGTTACCAAATTAATTATTTCGGCTGAAGCTTGGAATATTGATCCGAAAGTCCCTCCTATTCCTTGGAGAGATATGGAATCATTAAAAAAAAAGCCTTTGGTTTTCGGGTTCTGGAAACATGATGGTAAATTGACTCCACATCCTCCAATTCAAAGAGCTTTGAATGAAGCTCAATCAGCTTTAGTGGGAAAGGGTCATAAAGTTGTTGAAATCGATTTCCCATCCATAGTTAATGACACTAACGCATTAGGCAAGGTTTTTGGAGCAGATGCCGCAGTTGATATTGAAAGAGTTTGTGCTTTGAGTGGCGAGCCAATTGAACCATTAGTGAAAGATATGCTTTCAAGAAGTGGCTATGAAAAACCAATTGACGTTAATGAATGGTGGGAACTATCCGCAGATATCTACAAAATAAAACAAGATTTCTATAAAAACTGGAAAGATTCTGAGATAGACGTTATTGTCTGTCCTGTTTGGGAGAGTACAGCTTACCTTCCAAAAAGTCCATATAGTTTGAACTACACAAGTCCATTTAACGTGATTGGCTGTTGTAGCGTTGTGTTACCTGTTTCAAAGGTTGATCCAACTATTGATGTAAAAGACGGATCTTATAAACCGCTAAACAACTTTGATGATTATGTTTATGGAGCATATGATACTGAGCTTTTCGATGGTATGCCAGTTTGTCTGCAAGTTGTTGGAAAACCACTAGAAGAAGAAAAAGCGTTGGTAGTGGCATCTGTTTTAGAAAATTGTATAAAAACCGCATAGTAAGCTTTATCTAATACTGTCATTGAGTTGACAGTTTGAAAATTTTTGATCAAATATCGTAGGCTTCTGAAAGATATTTACACATGGAGAAACAACTAAGTAGCATCGATAGCAATAATAAAGCCAACTCGATAACTAGTAACCTAGCCTAGTATCAACTATAAGGCTGCGTGTATCGCGCTTTGAAAAACGAATAATTTCCAACGGTACGCGTTTGTTAAAAAGAGAGTGAGACAAACAAAGTCATATATCGAAAAACGATTTCAATGATGAGATGAAGACAAACATATATCATCATTAATAAGCACAACAGTTTTTTATTAAACACATTTATATACATGCATAATAGGAGTACTTGGTGCGATTTAATTATTTAATACAGTGTACAGAATAATACAGAATGTCAATTCCAGATTATGAACCAAACTCATGGACTTGTTCTTCCAATGAAGCCCTACATGTCTCTTTAGCTGAACCAGAAGGTGCATTCACTTTCAAGCCAGCATTTACATATCCTATTTTTGGTGATTCGGAGCAATTGTTTGGTTATAAAGATTTAAAGATTAATTTAGCGTTTGATTCTAGATCTTTGTTACCATTTCTAAACGTTAAAAGTTCTGCTATATTATCTGATGATGTTAAAGATGTTGGTGAGACATTACTTGAATTTTTACCAGAAGAAACTATTGTGCAAGATGAAGCGAAATGGCTTGATACTGTGGAAGAAGAGGATTTTGAAATTCCCGGCAAGGTGATTAAAGAGTATACTATATCAAACGGTGATGAACTAGAAACTTACAAAATTCATAAATTCCATTTAACAGAAAAATACGGTTCAACTTTACATCAACGTATTCAAATATTTGTTCTATTATTCATTGAAGCAGGTTCTTATATTGATGGTACTGATCCAGTTTGGGAAATATATGCAGTCTACAAGCATACCAAGAATTTAAAAGAATCGTTTGTTGGTTTTTCAACTGCTTATTCATATTGGAAATATCCAGGTCATGTTGAGTTTGATAACAACTCTAAAAAATCTCTATATCGTAAGAAAATCTCGCAGTTTGTCATTTTGCCGCCATACCAACAAAAAGGGCATGGTAAAAAGTTATACGATGCACTTATGGAAGAGTGGTTGAACGACGAACAAGTTGTTGAAGTCACTGTTGAAGATCCCAGTGAAGCATTTGATGATTTAAGAGATCGTTGTGATTTAGAAAGGTTTGTTGCATCTGGTACGATTTTAGATGGATTGACACAAGTTCCTGTTGATCGTGAATGGCTAGATACAAAAATGAAGAGTGAGAAAATGGATAAAAGACAATTTGAAAGATGTGTTGAAATGTTATTGTTATGGTTAGTTGATCACAAAAAGAAAGATAACAGTTCTGTTGCATGTCAGATAGCTGGATTAAATGAAAAGAACGTTAGACTACAAATTAAAAGGCGTTTGTTTATTAAGAATAGGGACGCATTAGTGGAATTAGAAGATGCTGATAGAATGGATAAATTGCAAGGAGCTTATGAAAGACTAAAGGATGACTATATGAGAATTTTAGAAAAAGTTAAGATTCCAGCTTCGTTTGGTAGTGATAAAAGAGTCGGGGGCAGTGAGGATAATGGAAGTAGTAAGAAAGTCAAAGTTTAATTCCAAAAACAATTGTTCCCTATTATTTAAAAATGTTTGTGTATAAGTTTCCCAGTATATTAGTTATTTGAAAATATATTTACTATCTGATGATTTTCATTTGGTTTTTTTTTTTTGTTTTTGCAAAAAGTAGGTGAATAAAATCTCAACATTTGGATAGCCAGAGTAGTTGCCTTATCGAAATGCCTCAGGCGTGTGTGTCCCTCAAACATAGAGATGCTGCAGGTGAATCCCAATTCCCAATTTTTCAAGCTTTTCAAGCGCGCGCGCTCCTTTCTTCAGAAGCCTTCTTTTTTGAACATACTACTGATTACAGTACAATCAAATAATCTGATAGGATCTATAAGAATGAATTCGTACAGCTGGGCCAAACTTAAAATTAGATATGCGTGCAAATTCATTATATAAAAAGGGTAAATATTTAGCAGTAGCGAACAAAGTAAACGTTAAAGCAGAAATCGTCAAATGATAGCTATTTAGATTATATTGTCTTTAGCTTGAAGGTCAGGCTGACTGACACGAACCTCTTTCCCGATTTGGCAACCTAAATTTGCCCAATTCAGGTGATTATGTCATTTACTATTTTTTGGGGACTTTAACTGACGTAATGACTATTTCTCAATTTGGCAAGTCTTCTAAATGCAGGCGATTTAATTGAAATTTCATCCACCCCCTTCAATTTAGCAACTCACTTTCCAATGCTTTCTCAGGTTCTCTCTCTCTTTTATTATTTATAAACGATTCTTATTCCACTTCTTTTTTCTTTTGTCAATTGCTCTTTAGCTTGAATTAACTGGTTTAGAGTGTTCGCTAACTAACTTCGTATAAATAAAGATTAATCACAAAATGCACAGAACCTATTCTATGAGATCATCGAGAGCACCAACTGCTTCTCAAATTGCCACTCCTCCACCTCCACCATCTTCCACCAAGTAAGTTTCATCTCATCTTCTTTTGTCTTTTAAAAATAGTCTTTTTATGTTTCATTACTATTTCAAAGTGTAATCAATTGAGTCAATTGAGAATCAATTAATACTAACCTACTCTGAATTAATTTTATTTAATTCTTATGTTTTCAACAGGGGTAAATTCTTTGGTAGCGCTTCAATTGCTTCATCTATCAGAAAGTCAACTGCTGGTTCTTTTGGTCCAGAATTAGCCAAGAAGTTATCTCAATTAATCAAGGTTGAAAAGAACTTGGAAAGATCCATTGAGCTTTTAGCTAGAGAAAGAAGAGTTGTTGCTAAGCAATTATCATTATGGGGTGAAGAAAATGATGACGACGTTTCAGATGTTACCGATAAGTTAGGTGTTTTGATCTACGAAATTGGTGAACTAGAAGATCAATTCATTGACAAGTACGATTTGTACAGAATCACTTTAAAGACCATTAGAAACATTGAAGCTTCAGTGCAACCATCAAGAGACCGTAAACAAAAGATTACTGACGAAATTGCTCACTTGAAGTACAAGGATCCACAATCACCGAAGATTCCAATCCTTGAACAAGAGTTAGTCAGAGCTGAAGCTGAATCATTAGTGGCTGAAGCTCAATTATCTAACATTACCAGAGAGAAACTAAAGGCTTCATTTTTGTATCAATTTGATGCTTTAAGAGAATTATCCGAAAAGTTAGCATTGATTGCTGGTTATGGTAAGGCTTTACTAGAACTACTAGATGATTCTCCAGTTACTCCAGGTGAAACTAGACCAGCTTACGATGGTTACGAAGCTTCTAAACAAATCATTATTGACGCTGAAAACGCTTTGGCTTCATGGACTTTGGACAACTCTTATGTTAAGGAACCAGCTCTATCTATACACCAAACTGTCGATGACGTTTACGAGGAAGGTCAAGTTGAAGATGCAGAAGCTGAATGGGCTGAACACGAAGATCAAGCTTAAAAAAGTTTTAAACTTTCATTTCTAGTTTTTTTTTACTATTCATTCATAATATTTTGCGATTTTTTCTTTTTTTTATGTTTGTCTTTCTCCCCTGGTTCTGTTTTTTTAGTTTTGAATTCTATTCTATAGCTTCACTTTATATCAAGTCTGTGTTTTTATATTGCTACTATTGTTACTATTGTTATTTTGCTACTTGCTATTTTACTCTTTTTGGGGTCTTTTTGAAAGTTCATGGAACTACAACTATCACCCCATACCCATCATAATGTACTTTAATATAATGCTGTAGGTTTTATAAGTCGGTTTTTATTGTTAGTTTAACTAACTTCTGGTAAAAGTAAAGAATAAAGAGTTGCTCCTTACTAACTAATGGTACTGTACCTAGTTTTTACACAGCATCTGTAGTGTCTTTCAACATCACCAGTTTCTATGTGCTTTTTTTTATCTATACTATATGTATGTATGTACTTTGCTCTGTAAAACAGTTGAAGCAATTTTGAGTTTTCGTCTTTTAATTTTAAATTATATGTATTTATAAAAAAAAATGTTTCTATGTATGTAAACTCTTTCTAACTATTTCTTACAGATTAATTTTTTATTGTCAGTTGGAAACGTTAAAACACACGAATAGTTGTTGAAGAAAATATCTTTCAATTCAGAAATATCAATTTTGGTGTTAAACAAAACACAGCTTAATCCACCTTCAGGTTTCTTCTTACAGATTACACCTCTAAGCAATAGTGGATTTGATAAAAAATGTTAGTATTGATTCGTTGACGAAACTTGAACTTGAAAAATAGATTGCTGTACTAGCACTCACTTTTCAATGGAGAATTCAACTGGACTGGTGAGTCCTTCACTAACCAGTTGTGAAATTCTTGTTCTTTCTTCCTCCTCAAGTGGCATTTTCTTTGATAAAATATAGGTATTATTAAACCCCTACATCAATCCATGAATGATTTTTTTAGATTCTAGCATACCCGATCAATGATAAACCAAAAATGGATCAAATTTGGCCAAATGAAACTACAGTGCGTAGCTTCTAATAATTTGTGGCTGTGTAAATAAATACGAGTTAAAATCTACAAAGATTTGATTTATATACTCTACGATTTTTGCCAGAGTTCCTAGTTTGTCTCTTTTTGAACTTAGTTTTTCAAGTAGGGCAGTCATGTACAGTTCATGATACAACTTTTTAATGAAGAAATCAAACTTAATGTGACAATTAGTTTCGAATTGCCTAGTATCAGCTGACAGCCAAGCTTACTAAGGATAAGTATAATGATATATTGAAGAGTCGTAATATAATGTCATAAATAATAAATAAGTGATTAAGTAAAAATCAGTTTGCGTTCGTGACAATGATTTGATTAGTTGGGATAGTCGATTGGTGGGGTTTGAAATTTTGCAACTTTCAGATCGTTTCTGTTCAAGGTTACCAACTTTGTAATTTTTTCTAGTTGTCCACATTTTCTCACCAATTCTTGGATCTGCCTATCCTTTTCTTCTAGGTCTTCTTGTTGTTTTCTCAAGATAGAAATGGATTCGTTTCTAAGAATTTGATTTTCACTTTCTAAATTTGCCAATCTCTCTGTCACTTCATTGTATTTTTCAGTTTCATTGACAATAGTCGCTTCCGCTATCCTTAATTTAGATTCCATTGTATCATTTGTTATTTCACAATCCACAATTTTTTGATTCAATTTAGTCAGTTCAATCTCTAGCTTATCAATCTTGATCTGTTTATTGGATTCAACAACTTCAAATGTTCTAATACTCTCTAATTTTTCATTTTGTAATGATTGAATGGTTAGATCTTTTATATTCGACTGTTTTTTTAAATGTTCAACTAATTTTGTTGATTCATCAAGTTCTGTTTCTAAAAAATCTTCCAGTTCTTTTGATTCAGTTTGAAACGTTCGAAATTCAAGGTCTAAGTCTATCAATCTGCTAAGTAATTCTTCCCTATCCAAATGCTCATATTGTCTCTGTAATTCTTTCCTTTGTGTACCTTGTACTATATTTCCAACCATGATCATAAAAATTTTATCTTACTTGTAGAACAAATCCCATTTATGGATTCTATGTGATACCTTAGTTCTAATGAAATTTTAATTCAAAGTTCCCCTACACAAACTTGGTTTGTTTTGTTTTCCTCTGTTTTCCTTTGTTCCATCGCTATGATAACAATCTAAAAGAACGTGTATAAATTAATAATTAAGTCTATCGACCACAAAAGTTAACAATAAAACGTCGATTGATTTGTAATGCTTTGTATACATAGAAGAATCACCAAATTATCCACACCTCAAACCTATCTAGTTGGCTTACTCGGTTGCTTTCGCACGACCGTTGATACACATTTTGAAAAATAAATTAAAAAATTAAAAAAAATTCAAAAAAAATTATACGTACGAGACAATAAAAATACTCAAAATATTATAACCCAATCGATAAAACCACTTTGCTAGTTGCTCAATCCTAATCTGCATAGTTATCCACCACAAACTCCATTTTTATTTTTTCCTAGAATCTCAAGTAAGCATTCAACTTATAATACTCGGAAAAAGCATTTGTCAAGAGAAGATAATTACTTATTGTAGCAACATTTGTTGAGAATAGATTCGAGGCAAAACAAAACAAAACAAAAGAACGTCGACCATTAAATATCGGTTACAAAAGATCAAATAATTACTGTTCAAATTAAAATATAGAGCCTTCGTTTGTTTTTTGAGTTTTTCAACCTGCATAATTATTTGAGATATAGATTATCGGTCTTAAAAGTGTGGTTTTTTTTTTGATAAACTAATTATAGAACATAGACACTTAAAAAAGCTCTATACATCTGATTGCTGTTCTTTTTTATTGATTAAATCAAAATAATATCAAAATACAAATCGAAAAAAAGATGTCGTTCGAGCAACAACCACAACATCAGCAACAGCCTCATCATCATCACCAGCATCATCATCATCACCATTCCCACAATTCTCCGTCACAAATACTCAATAATAATAAAAACATCAACGCGGTAAAACAAAACGGGGCAACCTCTCCTCCTCCTCCTCCCTTAAGCAATGCCAATAACACTACCAACAGCAATTTCCACTACAATGTTCCACATAGACGTTCTTCTGTTTCCACTGCCCCATACACTATCCCAGTCAAGAACAGTACAAGTAATGGTGGAATAGCTGTTCATCAGCAAGCTTCTGGTTCTTTTACTGCACCATCAAATATGCCATTGTCATCAACTGCCCCATCAACTTCTGCTTCCTCCTTTGGAATGTCATCTTCACCACACACAGGTGGTCCAATCCATCATAGCCATTTGCATGGGTCTCTTCAACAACAACAGCAGCAGCAATTACAACAACCAATGCTAAGCCGTGAATTTGTCGTTCGTAGAATTTCTGAAGGTGAGACTGGTAGATTAAAGGAAGAATTAAAATGTGAAGCATGTGGAAAAGGCTACAAGCATATCTCATCATTAGCCAAACATTTATGGGAGCATACTCCAGAATGGAATATGACTAAGAAACTATTGATCAGTAAGCACCAGCAAGTCCAGCTTCTTGAGGCTGCAAGTATATTATGCAGTATGACCGAGAATGGTCTCGTTGTTGAGAACGGTGGATTTAGATCTAGATCTGTCTCTTTCAGTACACCACCCCCATTATTCACCCAGCAAGTTCAACAACACGTTCAGCAACAGCAAGCAAAGCAACAAGCACAATTACAGTTTCAATTACAACAGCAGCAACAACAGCAACAGCAACAGCAGCAACAGCAACAGCAGCTCAACAAAGGCTTCAACTTTGGCCCACCCCGTCAATCACAACAAGAAATTAGTATGGCTCCAAAATCTGAAGACTCCGCAGTTGATAACTCCTCTTCAACGTCCCCATTGTCGGCTGAAGAGGCTGACTCTACTCCAAATAGCTCTTCAGGATCTGCAACAACTCCAACAACAACATCATCATCGGCAACAACTAACCCAATGTATACGACAATTCTAAGAAAGAACTCTATTTCACAATATCCTCCTTCTTCCATACAACAGCAAACAAGACGTGCTTCTTTATCCCCGCTCAAAGAGTCTTCAAACAATGGTAACACACTGGAGGGTTCAAGTATTCCCCACTATAACTTTAACGGATCTGAAAATAATGGTTTAACAGGCGCAAGCTTACATTCGACATCTGCTGCAAGAAAAGATGGTTTGTTACTGATTCCTCGTCGTATTAATGAAGAAGACGGTGAATATGTGGATAATGATAGTGCAGTTGCCGCCTCTGATGATGAAGAAGATGATGATGATCAAAGCAAGAGACAGTTTGTGCCAACAACAGACACAACTTCGAACAGCCATAATAATGATGACGATGGTGTTTTTGGTGAAATGGATAGTTAATACCGTAAGTGTATTTTTCTGCCTTGTTCTTTCTTTTTAATATCGTTTCTTTTCAACCTTATATATATATATGTATTTAGTTTGTCTCTTCTTTCATTTATTTTGTATTCTTTTGCTTCGGTTTATTATTTTTTTGTTTTACTCCCTCCTTACTACTTCTTCTTCTTCTTTTCGCTATTTCTAATTTGGTCTCTGTTTTCTCAAAATAAGTTTGGTTGCCTTTTTTTTAAGTTTATTGGTTTTTGTTTTCCTACCTTTTTCTTCTTTACTTCGAGTACCCACCTCCTTTTATACTAGTTTCACTATAATTATAAAAAATACAAATTCAGGTATTCTGTTAATTTATATTATCGATCTCGCAAACCACAGTATTTTTTCTCTTTATCTATCTTTTCGTTCTTATGCTTTTACGGATGTGTAAACGCTAAGTCAAGATTTCAAACCCAATAATAGAAATATCAACACGAACTTCTCAATCATTTACTAGCTATATCCTAGGTTTTTGAACATTTCACTAGATATAAACAAAATCTAAAAAGCTACTCAGTTGTATTAAAACAGGATTAAACCTTCAAAGTGAACTAATTCTAATATACAAAACCATACACATATATGGCACATTCACCAACTCCTTTTAACATTTCTTTTGAACGCAAAATGGATAACGTACAGATGCTCACACCAAAACTAGTTTTCTCTCCATTGGTTACTACATTTACAACATTTATAAAAAGTAGTCATAGGTTCATCAGCAGAACGAATTTGTAATTGGAAAAAGTAAGCCTTATCATTCCCACAACTTTCAACAGGGCATTGGGTTGTTGTTTGATCAACGTTATCCCATGCACCTTCACCACCTAAGACATCATCAACTTGTTTTCTTGGTAATTCCTTACGTTCAAACATCTGGAGGCCAACGATAGGGAATTCATATGGACATGTTGGACATGAGAATCCATTGCTTCCTGTTGTGTCAGATTTGGATATTATAAGCATGTTAGAGCAGTAAGGGCAAAACGTTAGCATTTTTTGTTATATTTATTAATGTTTTTGAGTTATGGTTTATTAACCTTTTTTGTAAGTTTTATAGGTATTTGTATGTCAGATTCTTTATTGATTTGGCTCTATGTTCTAGTCAGAGTTCTCCTGAGTCGTTAAAAAGTTAGAGAGATCTATGGATCAATAATATATTTCAAATATGCACTGTGAAATAAAAAAATTTCAATGTGGCGTGTGTGATTTTTGTCATTTCTTGTGCCACTTTTTACACTGCCACATTATTAACTATCGCCTATTGATTTCCTTTTTAGGAAGGTACAAAGTTGTTCTTCGTATCAGATAAAACAGTAGATCAACAAATATCAAACGATTTAAAATCAGCACTTTTTCTTTTCTGACTTTAAGAAATAAAATGTTGGGAACCGAACATCATAGAGATATCAAATTATGAAGACAGAAAGTCTCCCCCGGAATCCTGTTGTAATCGTTGGAGCTGGTCTAGCTGGTCTTTGCTCTGCTTTCCAATGTATTTTGAATGGTTCTAACTTGATATTAATTGAAAAAAATGCAAATGTTGGCGGTAACTCTGTAAAAGCAGCAACGGGAATAAATGGATTTCATCAAGGCAATAAATTAAGCGATTTTATCTCAGAGCAAGATTCGCCTTTGATTTTCAAGCATGATCTTCAGAAAGTGGCCACAGAGAATGGTCAGGTAGAGATTTCCAAAAATACTGAGGCCTTTTTGGAATTGTTAGGAGATTCATCCATGGATACTATAAGTTGGCTGCAGTCACATTTTGAATTTGAATTTAAAGAGCCTGTCAAAACAGCTGGGTCTACATATCCAAGAACGTTATCATTTACTCATGGTTTACCTGGGCCTGTTATGGTTAGTCGGCTACTCAAAAGAATTAAAGAACAATGCAAAGAATATCCTGATCGTTACAGAATACTCACCGGATGTGAAATGGTACAAGTTATTCAACCTGATGAAAATAACCCCAATTTT
The DNA here is from genome assembly GCA_003707645.2 of Ogataea trehalophila. Taxonomy (NCBI): domain Eukaryota; kingdom Fungi; phylum Ascomycota; class Pichiomycetes; order Pichiales; family Pichiaceae; genus Ogataea; species Ogataea trehalophila. Next base: position 46,493 of record PPKI02000067.1, read on the forward strand.
GTTTCAGGTATTATCTGTAAGCAACTTTCAAATAGTTCTACATTCAATATTTTTGGCCCCATAATATTAACTACAGGAGGATTTGGGTCTTCGTTTGATCTTGTTCTGAAAAATAGACCTGATCTCTCAAGGTATACAACAGCGAGCACTTCCACTGCCACTGGTGAAATACAGCATCTCGTTTCAGAAAAAGGTGGTTTACTAACCAATATGGATGATTATCAATTAATACCTACCGGGTTATTGCCTTTTGATGCAACAGATGAATATTTAATTGAGAATAGAAACGTTTCTGTTGCTCCTGAAACAATGCTAAAACATGGATTTATTATCAGTAATTTAGGAGAAATTGTAGTTGGCCCTACAGACAAGTTTACAAATAAAGCGATCTGCTGTAAAATGTCCAAAAACACTAGAAACTACCTAATTATACAAGACATTGACTCTAAATTTCCATACATGAAATCGCATTCATCCAAATACTCGAAAACATTTTTTTCGCTACATAGTTTCTCCTCTGTGCTTCAAATAAACAATCCAAACCAGCTAATTAGAAATATATCATCCACTATCCCATCCCGTGTTTTCAACCCAAGAGCTCCGTTTACAGTCATTAGAATATCTCCTACATTACTTGTCACACTAGGTGGAATCAAGGTAAACCCTGCGGATATGTCCGTTCAAGGATTGCCAGGTTGTTATGCTGCTGGGGAAGTTGTTGGTGGAGTTCACGGCCATTCTATGATAATTGGATCTTCATTACTTGCGTGTGCTTCATTCGCCAGAATCGCTACCAATTCGGCAACAAGGAACTTGCTAAGAAAATTATCAAACTCAGTTAACAGGAATGATATTGGTAGTAGTAGTGCGTGCACTAGATTATCTCAAATTTCCAGTCATGTTCAACCTATTGCTACAGAATCGCCAACTAAGACTGTGAAATCATTTAAACCAAGCACTGGCACTAAATATGATATCTCAAATACCCCAATTCAAAATAGTTTTGCACCATTTAGAATTCCAGACAAGGAATACACTATGGAAGAAATTGAAAAGCATAATACTTCCGATTCATATTGGATCGTTATCAAGAACGTTGTCTTTGATGTTACTAAATTTGTGGAGAGGCATCCTGGAGGATCAGAGTCGATAGTTAGAAGTTCTGGAACGGACGTTACTGATGGGTTTGAGGTTTTTCATGACGATGTGATGGTCTTAAATCATGCTGGTGCTTATATCATTGGAAGGCTTAAAAATACTATCCCTTACTTGGAAATAGTAGGGAACAAATAATGGTATTTTGATTTAATCGTTTTTAACATTTGTATTTTATTTATTCATTTATTCATTTATTCATTTATTCATTTATTCATTTATTCATTTATTCATTTATTCATTTATTCATTTAGTTATTTGTTTATTTATTTCTTTCTTTATTTATATCGGAAACCTCTGTATCCATTTGTATCAAAGGTATAGGAATGAATCGATGATTTCTTTGTATCATTTTCTGAGCTAGGATGATGCCTCAATAAATCATTGAAGTTTTTGCTGCAAAGAGGAGACAAGCGCATAAAGTTCATTTTTCTTATCTCTACTATTTCCCGTCTCATTAAACCTATGGATCTCACTCAAGCCTTGTATCTTCTTCTTCCTGATGCACCATCTTCGAACTTCCTCCTTTTTTAAATTAGTAACGTAAGACTAGTATATATATAGCCAAAGAATTGCAGACAACTTTGCTTTGAGTTAAACGTTGAAGTTTATTCTGAAGCAAATTTATACAGACCTGCTTTTACTGTGAGGATATCAGGAAGAGAGTTTTGACAAGAGTTTGGGTTAGAGTTTGGGTATCTCTCTGGTTAACTTTAGATAGCATACTTTGATAAATCTACAAACAAGGATTAAACAGCTACACCACTTAAAGAAATGAATTTTCAATAGTATATAAGTGTTTTTTGATGAGAAAATACTTTTTGGGAAACAAAGAGATATTGAGAATACTTTTCTCAGGTTGAAGTGTGCAGGATGATATCGTGAATAGTAAATCACAGTCAATCAAAACTCGTTTTTTGGAAGGAAAGGATTTTATTTGTTTAGGAACCCAGAGGTTTTGTTTATTTGTTTGGATATTGAACTGAATGTAACTCTATGTGCTTTTAGTCTTTGATAAAACACAGTTTTTCTCAAGTTAAAAAGATGTGTTTTTGAAATCTACGATGATGATCAAATCTTTTCACTTGTAGTATTTATTTTAAAAACATCTACATAATTGGGTGCTTGAAATTTGTTTCTGTTTGATTTGAATATTAGGGCAAGAACTCTGGTATGGTCTCATAACTTGAAGTAAAAAAATATTACAATTTCGTTAGCCGATGAACAACAAATATCTAAAGTCAACTATACATATCCAAGAATGTCTCATTCGATCAAGTAAATAATTAAAAACTTATTAATGCAAACTTATCTGTGTTGCAAAGTTTACAGATAGCAAAAAATTATATTAACCTATAAGTAAATAATCAGAAGTGAATTAAGCTACATAGACTAAAAAGTAAAAACTCAGAAAAAAACACAGCAGTATATAGTTTTATAACCAAGAAATACTTTGAAGTTTTTGTTTTTGGATTCGATAAAAACATATTTGATTATCGTTGTACCTTTCTGGAGTCTAAGATAGCGAAGTGTATGAAACTTAAGCGTAGTTCAATCTGAAGATATCATTCAAAACGTAATAAGAACCATTTTCTGGGATCAAGTGGAAGACTTGAGAATATCTTTGAGAGTTTTGTTCTTCATCAATTAACAATTCACCGGTAACCATAACTAACACATCACCGTTTTCAGAAGCTGGTTGAGCATCTAATGTAGAGATTCTGTGGACAACTTTGTTGAAACCTAAAGAGGTTAATTTTTCAATGATATTTCTGGCACCTTGGATTTGAGATTGTTCAAAGGTTAACATAGAGTGATCTCTCTGTAATAAAGAACAAAGTACAACAACACAAAACAAAAAGTGTCATCTTTAAATGTTAGTATTAGGAATCAGGTCAAATAATTTGCCAACAAATGCAACAAAATCAGCATAAATAAGAAAAATTACTCTCTCTAAGTTTTTTAGTGCACTTTCTTGTTTGATTTTGTTTGTAGAATGGAGTTTGAGATAGATATACATACGTATAAGTTACCAAGTTGGGCTCTATCCTTGTCAAATTGATCGTAATAGAAATTACAGAATTGTTGAGATAGGGCATTGAAATCGACAGACATTATGTAGGTTATTAAAAGAAGTAACAAATATAGTTATTGCTAATGAACGAGAGATTGAAGGTATTAGTATATTAACTAACCTATTCAGAAAATGTATAAAGCATAAAGGTGCTTAGTTAGTTGGTTCAAGTAAAGTAAGATAAAATTATAGCTGTTCCCAAACAAAATCATCCAAAATGTTTTGAGCACGACAAAAAGTTTGCCGGGGAACGGGTGTTTAAATTATATGAGCCACGTTGTTGCTGTTTTTATTTTTATGTCACTTTACTAAAGGTGTGGCGATGTCAATTCTCTTGCAGAACCGCTAAGTTATTGATCGGGTAGGATAAAGTCACTTATGATAATCCACTTTAACCTTCTAAATTCGTTTCCTGTCTTATCTTTACAGCAAACATTACCAGCACTTAACATCGGCGTAAATTCTTTTAATAAAAAAAAGACTTCTGCAATTACTTTTCCGTTAGAAGTTTATGGTTTAGATATTTCAACCTGTCCAGTTATAATCAACTTTTTATCCTTCTTTCAAGTCTTGGCTTCACTTTCCTGCTTAGTAATTAGTAATCATTGATACACTCTTTGTTTTTTGTATTCTCTTAGTATATTTTTATAAGTACCCCCATTACAGAAACACAAACAACTTTTAGTGAAAAAAATTTTCTTCATAATTCAAACTTTACCGATTCAAAAGTGTCACCTGCTTAAAATACTCAAGCCTTTAAGGCTACAGCTTTCGACTTGTAAATGACCATAAGTATGGTGAATTTGACTTACAACTAGAATTTGCGATAGAGGTGTGTTTTTTTTTTTTTTTTAATTGAGCCTACAACTTTTAGGGATATTAGTAGCTTTCAGATTATACTATCACTTGTTAATTATCAAAACTCAAAAACGGATCAGTTGGCTTCATAGAAAAGTGGTTTGACTAAACTGAACTATGTGCATATGCAATGTTAAGATCATCATAGTGTGTTCAAGCATAGTAAACCTGAACATGCAGAAGACAAGAAAAAGTGTAGTCATAATAGGATAGAACTGCAAAACTCAATTATTGCTTGTTTATTTTAAAAATTTTGCTAAATATTTATTAGTGCTTAATAGTCACTGACCAGTTAACTATTCTTGATCAAACCATAAATTTGATCGTATCATTGCCCAAAATTACTAATAAGTGATATGATTTGAGGTCTGATCTAGAATTTGTCATGTAAACAAAATCTTCAATTCAAAAGTACCATTCTTTTAACTTCAACTTCATTTAGTTTCTTGAAACTTTCAGGCAAGTCTTCTATCACAAAATTCAATTTTGAATCGACCTGAGATTCATTCCCAGTATCGAAGCCTTCAATGTATCTAACGAAAGAAAAAGGTGGTATAATGTATCCATTGGGTATAATAACATTGTCTTGGATAATGCAGCAGTCATATATAACAGAACCTTTATTCATTCTACAGTTTTTGCCAATCTTAACCCGACTTCCAATATTTGCACAATTGTAAACGACAGTTCCAGTATCTATAAAAGTGTACGATCCAATCTTTATTGGAACTGTTGAGGACTCAATGCAAACATGATCGTTAATATAGCAGTATTTGCCAATATGTATTAAACTGTCTTTTTTCAAAACTGATACATTGCAATTAGTATTGATTGTAGAGTTCCCCGTTATCACAATGTAGTTCGAACCTTTAATTTTGCACGTTTTATGTATTCTGTTGCCTGAAGAAGTTTCAATCCATTGATTTTCATCAACTTGTTTACTGTTGATGTCATTCATATTGTACTTATTAATCAAATTTGGATTTCATATATTTGGGTGCAGAAATCTCTTGACAATTGATATGTTCGTCAGATCGTCAAATTTGTTTTGATAATTTGTATGAATCGATTGCAAATTATCAAGATGAACAAAATACGGGCATTGAGTGATTATTGATTGATGTCTGCGCTAATCTCTATTTCAGATTGGGGCGTTAACGATTCATATAGGCAGGTTATGGTGGGCCCCTTTTTCAACGGAACTGTTTGTTTGTCAGTGGTAAAGAATATGAAATCTTTGAAAGGAAAGGTATCAAAGACTTAATCACAATAAGTTCTAAAAGAGAAGGATACAAAGATTAGGTTAAAGAGTTGGAATTCGGGACCAGCTTGGCATGTATATACAGAAGAAAAGTGTCGTGTCTAAATCAATTATAGAATAAGAAGGTGGCTTGAGGAGTGAACCACCAACCACCGCCATAGGTCCATATAATCACTGGCCTCTCTGCTCTCGTACTGCAACATCATTATCAATAATATCTAAGGTGTTATACTTATATTATAATCTCATAATTTGGCCGGTCACCTATGAGCAACACACTTTTGCATCTGATGTCTGGTTTCCAAATTATAGCTCTAAACCTTACCGAATCAACCTATTCCTCGGTATCATCCCACCTATAGCTTATGGTCATCTTGGACTTTTTGTATTTCGCCTATGGTGCCTTGGCTTTTTTAAACTTGCCAGTGTTTTTATTTTTTTATTTATATTTTTTCATGTTTTCTCTATGATATTTTTGTATTTTTTTAAAGATGATTTTTTGAAGGATTTTTTTCCTTTTTTGCTTTCTTCTCTCATATATTTTATCACCAAGTTTGGTACTCACAGTGCAGATCCCACAGATTCTGTCCATATTCAGACTGTAAATACGCGTTCATTGACCTAACGTCACATCGCCAAGTGCCATGATTGAGAGATCGACACAATCCTGAACGGTATGCCTCAGAGCCATCATTTGTATCCAGTCGAGAATACCGTCCGGACAGTGTCATATGCAGCTTGGGTGCCACATCTCTGGCCTACTTTAACTGTATAAGATGACGTCCCTATAACATACATATCCTGTCTCGAGGTACCTGTACCATCATAAACCACATACACCCCACTGCCACACTTTTGTGACGTTGATGTACTCTCAGATACCCAGTTGGTAACTGAATTAGCGATTCGTTCCTGTTCAAATCTATTATCCGAGATGCTTTCACCTGCCGCCCAAGCAGCTTGACTAACCAATGATCTGAGCACAACCTGTCCTAGAGGCGTTAAAACTATTTACTCATAGACAACCCACCAGGCTGCACACATCCACTTAACCACCGTTGCTCTTTTAACATTTCTCTTTTCCTCACTTCCAGTCACCTCAATGGCTCCCGGATAATTTTCTTCAGACACAACATGCCCGACGCTAGGCACTATATACCGTAATTCTTCTAGAACCTACTTGTCTATGTTAAAGCCAAGACCAGTATTTAGCATCTCTGTAGAGTGCTTTCTATATGAAAAAGATCATTTAAATACAAAAAAAAAATTTCAAAACTTTTAATCAGTACACTAGGATATGTTTATCACTATTATTAGTAAAAGGAAAACTAACTAGTTACACCAAAGGGAAAAAAGAACAAGAAAAATGGTCCAGATAAGAATGTGTTACTATGTATTAAATCATTCAATAGTTGCGATAGATTAAATAGACCATCAAATGGCAAATTGAAATTTGATTATTTAAAAAATAATGTAATAATATCATGATTCGTTAGTAATACAAAAATGAATAGAACTTCAGGATTATCAGTATAATTGTATACATCAAAATTTATTGAGGAATAAATAAAAGAGAATCTTTTATAGAAATAGACTGTTATGAGATAAGCAATGTCTATATGAATAATAATAACAATAAGATATATATTTATATTCACAATTAAATATTATAATATTTAATAGAGTATATTGTATTATGTTAAACAGATAGATACCGCATAGTTAGGTTCCTTTTTGGTAGAGAAATAATTCAGTTAGGGTCTAATCTATCTGAAATAATACAAGTAATTTTATTTTGATTGGTTGCAACTTATCCTTTCTGCTGGTATGATTGAAGTTCGATTTGTTAACAGAGGGTATATATATAAATATATAAGAGAGCATATTTAGAGGTATATAGATATATCCATTAAAAAGTAATAAACTTTCAACGATTGGTTAGTGATAGTACGGCAATAAACCAAAAATGAAAACCTTACAACCAACTATATTTAAGTATTTCCCTCTTTTTCTGGTTTGCATACTTCCCTCCCGAGATCCCTGGTAAATCCTCAATTCGACGCTCTGTAAGCAAACTATATCAGTTCTTATGCCGAATAACCGTTCCAAACTAAGCCTCAAGTTCGATGAAGCAGCTTAACGCTGTGCCCTGTTTCGGTAAATCGCCGGAACTTACTGTCAGGATCTGGTTATAGTTACTTTAGGAATAACAATAGAATATGATATCGGTTTCTTTTATAATAAAGTTTGTATAATAGTACTTCCTCAGAGGAGTAGAGAAAATGTATTCTATCGTTATTCCTAAACTAACTATAACCAGATCCTGACAGTACCCTCCTACCAACGAATTACTTCAACTTTAGCTAAATATGTCACTAAATCGCCACTAACCGGCTTCCTGCAAACCACATTTTCATAACACTAACCTGTTAGAGTGAATCTGCCTCTCGTTTGTCGAGTTCTGTCCGGAGCTAAAAACCTGGCAGACTCCCTGGAACTCTTTATTATCATCGCCTATTAAACCTCAGCCTGAGTTGCCTACTGAGACTGCTAATTGTTTGTTTTTTTCTACGAACATTCAAAGAAATTGGTAAAGATTGAATGTCAATGGAATTTGTAAAAGTGAGCTATGAGTTTTTGAATACTAAAAACTTTGATTACAATTGTTTCTAAATAAATTTAGGTGATTTCTTAAAGGTGAGAATATTAAGATGTGAAAAGAGATAAAAGGGGACCTTGCTGTCTAGGACAAACAACCCGTCTAGCTTGATTGCAAACTGTATATAATAAATCCACGGCATATACCAAAAGTCAAGAAATAATTCTGCAAAAAAAGAATCTCCGAGACGGGGAATTGAACCCCGGTCTCCCGCGTGACAAGCGAGAATTCTAACCACTAAACTATCTTGGAATCTATGTACTGAGATTGTTCGATAGCTATCTGAAACTGATTGAGTAATAATTGATATTCTCTTTGATACCCCTTCTTATCATCGATAGGAAAGGAAGCTGAATAAACATATGGAAAATACACAAATAAGGGAAAACTTAAGTTTCGTATTAAATATCTCTTGCAATAACTGTTTATTTTATATTTTACATATTTATTTATTTCTTTTATTCATTTATTTAAGAACAGTATCTTAGGTTTAAGTCGCCCACGGGCGACATTTGATGAATTTCACAATAGATAATCTTTTGTTGAGTATTTGGTGATTTTAATGGTGTACCCAAGTTTAGTTCGGTCTCAGTGATAAAAATTGATTAAACCAACCTTCGATATTGATTGTTACTCGGTGACGGCTTTCTAGATATTCCTAGAGCCAAGTGTATTCACCACCTTTGGAAATAGTCTTCTCTTTAAAATATTAAATCACATATTCATTATAATAACAAGTAAAGTATATCTGGTAATAATAGTTGATCTATATTTATTAAATCGGTTTAAAGTATAAATACCACATTTACTTCTATGTAATCAAATGTGGGTTTGTAAACCCTTTTTTCAAAGACCAATTGCTAGAATCCTTAACCCAAGCTGCATAAGGGTAGCTAGGAATCGTTCTAACCTTTTCTTCCTTACCAATCAAGCCCTTTTTGATTTGATAATCAATCATCTCCTCTAAATAAGGTTTTAAATGGTCTCTAATACAGTCGTAATGTTTATATGTTATGATGTCTTCCGGAGCTTCATACATAACTTTCAAAATTATCGAAGGAACCATTGGTTCATCTCTAGCCTCCGTTGCGATGTCAACAAAGATTGGATGGTTAATGAACAAAATAGCTTTGGTGTTGGGTAGTTTGATCAAAGTTTGTTTTTCCATTCTAACTTTGAACTTTTCAAAAGGAATCTTAGAAATGTACTCAGTGAAATCATGATGCGATAATGATCTACTTTGAGGATATAGATCACTACAATGTAACTCACCATCCCAAACAATATGCCAAGCAACTCTTTCTGCTGGTTCCTCAAATCTGTCAAACCATTTATTCATTGATTTCTTCAATTTGTCTTCGTAATAAGGAACTTTCTTGTGAATAAAGTCCATTTCCTTTCCAACAATTGGAACAATAGGAAAACCACCACCACCAAAAGCTACAGTAGTACCAATACAGTAGAATCCTCCATCAACAGGGTCTTTTTGACAGATGTAAAAATCCTCCATAGTAATCTTAGTGGTCACCACCAAAGGGTCCATTGTGTCCATGTTTAAAAATTCACCGGTCAGTTTATTCTCAACAATTCTATCATTTTCCACAGATCTTTCAAAGAGCAGAGGAAATCTAGCAGTATAGTGATCAACGACAAATTCCATGAGTTCGATAAATTCGGCATCAAACCCATCCATTTTTTTGAAAAAACTGCTGTGTTTCAATTTTTCAAGATCGTAATTTTCAAAGATTTGAGATTTCTCTTTTTGAAACCTAACATATTGATGATTCATAATTGCCCAGTAGTTCATATCCATCTTGCATAGAGACATGGTTTGATTGTGAGGATATCTGAAAGGCATGTATTTTTTATCTTCGTATCCACTATTGATATCCTCAGGTGTGACTAATAGAGGTGTGATGGTTTGGCCGAATTCAACATGTGGCTTCTTCTCTGATTTCCTGTTAATAAAATAGTTAACTACGGATATTACCACAGGAATTGAAACTGCTATACCAAGTGTAAGTTTAGTATCCAATAAGAGCATGGGTGTCAGGATATTGGTTCGTTATCTACTGGTTTATCTAGAATGATAGTTGGACTCCATAAAAGTCAGAAGAAAGAAAAGTAGATTCATCCAGTATATATTAAAATAAGTCAATCGCCTTTAAATAGATTTCTGTTGTTAATCGGAAATCTAATTCCGAGGACCTTGGTAGAATTTATATTGCAATCAGCTACGAATTGATAAGCTCCTCCTTGGATATAATTACGGATTGTGGAGTACTTGGATCTTATCGCAAAATTCCTTGACTGCGGCTTTTATATGTATTGGCTCGGAAGATGGCTCGTTTGATCTCGGCTTCTAGCAAATATTTATTCCTGAAGCAGATAGATACAAAACACAGCGTAGGTTTTTTACAAATTTTATAAGCTTAATATGATATGTTTGTATTCAAATTATATATATACATATTTGAAACTTAGATGATGGCAATGTTTCCATTCATAGTTTAGGTTTGATAGGGGTCATGAAAGCGCTTTTAGCTTTGAAATTGCTAACGTTCAAGATTAGGGCGTTTTTCAATCCAGCATTAACTTTGCAATCATCTTCAATTATTTCCTCGATCGACCTTTTAACACCATTAATACACCATCCCTCATATTTTGATATGGTCTTACCTAAAAGTATCGCTCTTTCAAGTCCAGATTCATAATCATGTGAAATATCTTTTTTTGAAACCAAACCCAATTCCAAAAGCTCTTCAATGCCAAATATTTCACCTGTAAGACTCAATCTTGACAACAAAGATATATTGGAAGTTTGTTTAGCTAGTCTTTCTAAAACTCCCATATCTGGAACCAATCCTAATTGTATCTCCTTCAAACTAAAAGTAACATCCTTTGTGAAAATTCTCACAGTGAAACAACATAGAAGATCAACGGCTAATCCAAAGTTCTTTCTTCCATGAATTATTCCGATAGTTGGTTTTTTAATCTTCAATGGTGTAGAAACACATCTTTGGAAAGTTTCAAGAAATTTAAGGAATTCGGAATCATTTTTTAGTTCTCTAAACTTGGAGGCTATGAATCTAAGATTCAAGCCAGAAGAAAACGTGTTTCCAATCCCGGAAACTAGGATAACCTTGAACTCGTCAATTGTATCTAATTTGAGTAAAATGGATTCATATTCAAGCCAAGTTCCCTCATCAAATGAATTGAATGTGCTGGATCTATTGATTTGTAAATGGGCAAGTCCTTGTCCAACCTTTTGAACGATAAAGTTATTTGTACTGATGCTTTCCATTATTAATTTAATCCAGTAAACTATTATATTAGTGTATATATTTGATCATCCATAACAACATGGAAGAAATGTGCTATTGACTTTATATTTATTTTCCTTTTGAAATGATACTCATCTATCACATGCGTTTTGATTCAAAGTTAGTGTGGAGAAAGCTGGCAAAGAAAAGAGAGCCGCACAAGGCTGTCCGTTTTTTTGTAACTCAACTAACGATCAGATTCATCTATACATCCCTCAGTTTAATCGCAAGATTGAATATAAATTGATACATAACACAGCTATTGCTGACCAAGTTACTATAATACCTCAATACCCATTCTTTCTGAAAAGAGGTTTTTCAAGTACTCATAGCTCAAATTTTTACCGATTAGGACCAATCTACTTGTATCTAATCCTAAGTTTTCAACCTTGTCCAATCCATCGTAAACATCGTAAGTCTTTCTGACACCCTGTATAACTTTGTAAGTATCCCCTATAAAAACCAAGCCTTTTGTTCTGTGAATCTCTATTAATTCATCTTCTGAATCTTCTTGCCAAAGTAAACGTTGTAAAAAGTTTTCAAATTTATCGTACTGATCATTTTCTAGCTTAGGGAAGTTGAAAGTGACTGTACTTATTCTTGTGTCATGGAATTCAGAATTAATTCTGATCAAGCTCTCCACGTTTTTATTTTCGTAGGCATGCAAATCTAAAATCTTATCCAAATTGATATCACCAAATTTAGTGGTGTATATTGGAGCAATGGCATTTATACCTTTAATTCTACGTGTAATTTGTTCCACCCTCGTTGCATCATTTTCCACTTTATCTATCTTATTCATTAATATACAATCAGCAAGTGCTATCTGGAGATGGGCAATTGTAAGTTCATCATTTTGGGCCTTATCCTCTTCTCCATGAAAATGTCCTCCAAAATCATCCAAGCATGTTTCGATATGTTCCGAATCTAGCACTGTGACCACACCGTCAATATAAACATTAGAAGAGAGTGCATCATCTAGCCAAAACATAGTAGCGATTGGACCTGGATCAGCTAATCCGGTAGTTTCCAACAATATATGATCAAAACCTTGTCTTTTTGCTACTAATCTTTCTATAGCAGCAACCCCATTGTCTTTAACAGAGCAACACAAACATCCGTTACCTAAATCCAACCATTCTTCGTATGCTTCTTCTTTATCTTTATCTTTGACTGTTAATGATTTTTCAATTTCCGCAGAATCTCCGAATTCATTTAGGATTACTGCAAGTTTACGGTCACCTTTCTTAGAAATTTGTTCTAGTAGAGTTGATTTGCCGGAACCTAGATATCCTGTAATAATAGTAACAGGAACTTTTTTATCGACGATTTCTTCAGACAAACCAGCTTCCTGTCTGTACTGCTTTACCTCACCTGGTAATGGTTGCGAATATTTGATTTCTTCTGTTGCGTCGGAAACCAATTCTGGAATCAGATCGTCATTTTCTAAATCCATAGTTTATCAGTAGTACTTCTTCTTTTCAATACAGTTCTTCTTCTTGTAAAAAGAAAGACACAAAATTACTTGAGATTACCTCCACAACAAGATGGCTATGTAGACATTTAGACCTTTGAGAGAATTTCTTTTTGACTGAGGTACAATTTTCTATTCAGTCACGTGTTCGCACTATAATAATCGAAAACAATTGAGTCTTAGGGCAATTGGGTTCGGGAGTTGAAAGTGGTTGAGGTTCTTCAAGCTTATACACCCATAAGCATAAAAATCAAGCTGTTTATACAAACGGCAACTGAAATATATAGATACGTACAATGAAAAAGCTTATTTCACAACTGTTGGACTTACTTCTATTGGCAACAATAATTTTTTATTTGTATTTATCTCCATTCACCAAAGTTGAAGAATCTTTCAATATTCAGGCAATTTATGATCTAATTGAATATGGTCCTGATGAATTAGAAACTTTTGATCACATTGAGTTTCCAGGTGCTGTTAAAAGGACATTTTTGGGTGCAGTTATCTTATCATCTATTATCAGACCATTGAGAGCTTTTATTGAGAAATATACTACTTCAATCTTAAGAATTGCCAACTCACCTTCGCTATCAATCATATATACTATAACAAACTTGAGATACCAATTTGTGTCCAGAATGCTGCTTGGGTTATTTAATGGTTTATCATTGATTAAGTTGAAGAATTCAATTGCTAGAGCTTGTGATAATAATACAGATTCAATTGGCTTATGGTTCAGTCTCCTACAATACTCACAGTTCCACATGGTGTATTATGCATCAAGAACACTTCCTAACTTTTTTGCTTTACCATTGTTCAACCTTTCAATTGCAAGCATTATTACTGGTGATATTGAAAGAGGCCTAGCAGTGTTAGTTTTTACCGGAATTGTTTTCAGAGTTGAAGTTTTGTTTTTCGCTGGCATTTTACTTGTTGTATGCTTGTACAACAAACAAACAAAGATCACAAGTTGTATATTAAAACTATTCATGGGAGCGAGTGTTGGAGTCTTTTCCAGTTTCTTCGTGGACTCTTACTTTTGGAAAACTCCTTCATTACCAGAATTAGAATCATTCATCTATAATGTCATACAAGCGGAATCTAAGAACTGGGGCACTGAACCAATCCACTATTACTTTACTAAATACTTCATAAAATTGTTTGCAATCCCGTTGGTTCCTATTCTAGCCATACCTGGATTACTCGTTGATATGTCCAACTACCATGTGAAGACAATTCAATCAATTTCAGTTTCTTCATTTCTTTTCATTTGTTTAATGTCTTTGCAACCTCATAAAGAATGGAGATTTATCATTTATTCAGTTCCAGGACTAACAATGTCAGCAGCATCTGCAATTAGTAAGTTTACATTAACAAAATCAACAAAATCAAAATTTCTTTCATTGCTTGTGACTATCACATATTTTGCCACATTTTTAATCAGTCTGTTGTCTGCCTATTCATCTAGCTTTAATTATCCAGGAGGGGAAGCTTTGGAAAAGGTTAACCTTAGAATCTATAATTTCAAAGATAATAATCCGTTTAGAGCGCCAATAACGATTCATATGGATATACCAACCTGCATGATGGGTGCCACATTATTTGGGCAAATATCCACTGATGAATTGGAGGTAAATTACGATAAGACAGAAGATTCGGAAAAATTGTCCAAAGATAATTACAGTTTATGGTATTCATTCGATTATGTTATTACAGAGTTTAATCATGATTCTGGTATGGTTGATAATGAGAGCTTACCTTACTTAGAAGGTTGTGAGTGGTTAAAAATTGACGTTATAGATGGATTTTCCGGACTGAATAAAGGATCCGTCATTGAAACGGTGAAAGACCTAACTTCCAACCCCATTAGCCACCTGAACGCTATGCTACAATCACTCAAACATTTGGATTTTAGTTACTTTAAGAAGCAACTTATAAGTATCGTTCATTTGGAACCGAAACTATATATATATGAGAAAATATGTGCATAAAACGACAGTTATGTATGATGAAGAAAAACCCAAATAAAGATAAAGCAAAAAAGAAAGTAAAAATAACAATAGGAATCTAGTACAAAAAGTTTAGATTTTTCTGTATCTTGGTCCTCTTATGTTGAACAAGATTACTTTTCTGTATTTAACACCGGCGTAAACACACAATAAAATCACAAAGAGGAAAGGAATTATGATAATGTGTTTTCTTGGGGCATTGAAAGAGTTCTCCTTTTCTTCGTGAATTCTTTCAGCCTCTAGTTCAGCCACGTTTCCAGTGGCTTCAGATTCAGAAAATTCAACACCACCTTGTTCTTTTGAAGATTTTGAAATTTCCTCAGCTGGCTCTTTAGTAGCTGCAGATTCTTCGATTTTGCCAAACAATTCTTCGTCTGTAACAACATTTCCAGCTTCCGTGTTATCAGAGGATGAACTAGAAGTTGCTTCAGTCTCAAACGGTTCTTTTATTTCTTCGGCATCTGACATTTTTGAACAATGAACTTCAGCAATGATTATGTCTTCAACAGGTCTGTTGTGGCTCTTGTCGGTTTCTGAGTTTTCAATCAAGTTCAAGGTTTCAAATCCTTCTAAAAGTTGACCAAACACAACGTGTTGTCCATCCAACCAATCAGTAATCGAATTGGTAATAAAAAATTGGGAACCACCAGTGTTCTTACCAGAGTTTGCCATTGATAATCTACCTAATCTGTCATGCTTCAAGTCAAAGTTTTCGTCAAGTAAAGAACCAGCTTCTTTTCCATAGATGGAATAACCACCAGTACCATCACCGTTTTCAAAGTCACCACCTTGGATCATAAAGTCTTTTATGACTCTGTGAAAAATAGTACCTTTGTATTTAGTTTCCGATAGTTGATAGAAGTTGTCAGCCGTTAATGGAGTTACATCTCCAAATAAACCAAGGGTCAAGTTACCCAGATCAGAATTACCTTGCGTAACTTCAAAAATAACTTTGTGAGTGACCTTCGGATCTTGCTTTGGGATTGCAACGGCATTTATGACCGTCAATGTCAAAAGTAAGTATATAAATCTCAGTAACTGCATTTTATGTAAAATGAAAAGAAGATTATGAATGCGAAAAAGATAGCGGAAATGTCGATTGGATTTAAAGCGTTCACTTTTCTCAGATTTGGGAAGACTTCAAATATTTGCAATATATGTTGTAGTTTTTGAACTTTATTTTTCTCCAACTTAATTTTGTGTAGAACAGCTTGAAATGGAGTTATCTGTGGATTCTAATTGTGTGGTCAGTCATATAATATTAGCAACTGAAATAAATCGCGTTCTCTGCATTTCAAAAAAGACCAATGAGTCACGTGATGATATGAAGGAATGCATTAATACAATTTAGACTTATACAGTGTAATAATAATATAAAGTGAACGAAAATCATAGAATACAAAAAACAGTAGAGTATTTAAGAACAATATAGAAAATCTATAACATAAACTGGGAAAAAGGTCATGCCAAGCTTGCCTGATAAGGTTTTTATTGGTGCTGAGGCTTCCTCTTACTCTTAAAATTGACGATATGACATAAATAACTCTTATAATCTTCAACTGACTGACCTGGCAATTGGGTTATCTACAGGTTCACTTTGATTGGTTCAATCTCATCAGTATCGGAATATCCCAATGTAAACTACATCCTGAGGTTACTCTGTCATAATCTAAGGATTTCTACAAACAAAGTTTCACTCCCACAAGAAATTGAAATAATCTAACTTCCCCTACTAAGATCTTCGATAACAATAAGAAAAGTGAGCAAATCATTTATTTCACCAGTTGAGAATTCCTTTATGAGAGTCTTTTGTCTTTCAAAAAAGTAAGACAGCGTCGCATGTAATTTAAAGCTCTAGTTATCAATAGTACACCATTTCCATTCATATCATACAAACCAAATAGCCCATTAGCAAAAAACAATAATAAAAAGCCAGTTAAAAAATATATAACATCAAGAAGCTTCTACTACCTAGTAAAACAAGGGAAAAAAAATCAATAGTATCTTCATATAGTATAGCTAACCAAAATATCCCAGAACAAAAGCAGAAAAACAAATCATCAAAGTATTATCCAGTCTAGTATACACCATATTCATAATACATCAAAAAATAGGAATGCTTGAGAGCTAGCTATAGGAACACAGAAACAAGTGATTATTTATAAGCCTGCTTTTCCTCTTCGGTTAACTGGCCCCATTTAACAGCGACTCTTTTCATCTCACCAGCAGTATAACCCTTTTCATAGACAGCTGGTTTTTCATAGTTCTCGGCAAAGTATTTGGCAAACCCATTTGCTGGTTTCTTGTACTTTGCCTTCCAGGCTTCTAGTTCTTTGTCGTGTTTTTCTTTCAGAGATTTTGCAGTGGCCAAATAATCAGATTTTTTAGAAGTAGTCTTCCATTCTTCGGCAAATGCTTTTGAAACTTCAACAAGGGAAATCTTTTCTGTTTTATCCAAAGCTGAAAACTTGTCCTTGATGAAAAGGTTGTAACCAGATGCAGGTCTCTTTGGTTTTTCTAACTGTTTTTGAGATGGCTGTTTCTTCTTTGGCTTAACAGGCTGCTTAATCTTTGTTGTCTTCTTTGTAGCAGTTTGCTTGAAAACAGGCACCGTGGAGGATAATGAGCGAGCTGATTGGATTGATAACTTTGAGAAACTCAATGAAAGAGATTTCGATGTTAGGGCAAATGAAGACATGTTATTTCTGAAAAAGCGTGTTCGTAATGTAATAATAAATGCACCTGGTGACTGTATAGTTGTGGTATGATAACAAGGTTTCAAAATGGTCAAAAAGATATTTATTCAGCGGAATTGGCGAAATAGAATACAGATATTTTATTACAGGTATAACTATGGCGCATAAACGCAAACATATTCTACAAATGGAGGAGTATCAAATGGTAAAGTCGGTTTTCTAAATTGAGGAAAACAAAAACAAATGATATTGATGAAGTGGCAAATTCTTCTCAGCCAAACTTTCGCGGCTGGAAAACCAACTATAAAAAATGTTTGATTATCAAAAATAAATTGGGGCCAACTGGGAATTGAACCCAGGGCCTCCTGCACCCAAAGCAGGAATCATACCACTAGACCATTGGCCCAACTATAACTTTGTAAGATATCCATCCTACATTCTCATCCCTACTACAGTTAACTAACTGTCCCTTTTTATCCCTTATCTATTATCCCATTTCTTATCCCTTATCTTATCCCTTATCTATTGTTCCATTTCTTATCCCTTATCTTATCCTTTATCTATTGTTACATTTCTTATCTCTTTGTTTTAACTTCCGTCTGTTGAATTGTCCCTTTATGATTTTTACTATATATAGTTGTGTATTTCCCATATGTTTAGTCAGATTCCTTTCCTATCGATTATAAGAAAGGGC